>CM046873.1:9153390-9183390 GCA_025617745.1 Heliocidaris erythrogramma | reverse complement strand
ATCATCATCATCATCAGCACCGTCATCATATCACTTACCTTTTCAACTTGTAAAGTAAGTTCTTCTATCCTCTCTTCCAGTTTCATCTTCTCTTCTCCTGTTTCTTGCATCATCTTCAGTACTTCTGTTTTCTCCTCTTCAACCATCTTGATCTTCTCCTCCTTCTGACTCACGACCTTCTCGAGATTTTCTAAAGTGTGAACAAACAGTTTGTGATAAAAATACAGTATTAATATTAAAGTGATTTGGTAACTTTGTAAAGGCTTGATAAAATCTGAGCTGCCTGGCTTTGTAATATGGTGTAAAAATGAAGCCCAGGAAAAAAAAAGCACTTCAAAATCATCATGTGCTTCACAAAAGTAAACATATATGCAAGTGAGCAGAAATGCCACACTCATTTACCCCATTTACTCAGTGCTAGACTAAAGCGTATGGCCATACACTTTTGTAAATGGGAGTATTCAGTCATAGATATCTTAATAATAGCATTATATATTTGAAAACCTTTATATGCCTGGCTATTTATTTATCCTTCTGAACATTATAATACAAGACAGATATCAAAATTCAACAATTTATTAAATCAAGCCTCCACAAAGTTACCGAATGCCTTTAAAGATTTTTAAAAGTGTAAACAAATAGCTTGTGATACAAAAAAATGGTATAGGTATTCCAAGTTTTTGAAGGTTGAACAAAAACAATTTCAAACTGATAACTTAACAAACATTGAAAAACAGCTTACAATTTGGAAAGTTTGGAGTTTTCAAAGGCCAAATTCAGACAGGATGCAGTGACTGCAAACTACCTACAAAAAAAAAAGAAAAATCACTGGAGCTCAACTTCATGAATAAATGAATAGCCAGAGGCTAAGAGATTTGGCTGACTGTAGGTATTCACTGATCTGTATGTTACAATATATAGCGAAGTGACGCGTATTATGCTACCCTCATTTAACTTTGCCGCATCTTTATCTTTGCACGGTTCTCCATTTCATGTCTGAATGAGCCTTTCACAGTAAAGCCTTGTTCACATTTACTGCTGGAAACCACCAGGGCAAAATATTAAAGTACAATGCTCTTCTCAATGGTTTACATGTACATGTATCTTATACTACACAAATAAGTATGCGTAGGACCTTTATTATGCGCAGCTATTTTTTTCATCCCCATGTGCCACTCATGTACATATTAATCCATAGCAGTACATTGCTGTTCTCGAATAAAAGCAATTTAATCACTAATCATTAAAGTCTCTAAATTGGCAACACAGTGTAAATAATAAAATCACTATTTTCATGAGTAAATTGGCAATTTTTCTGTTAAGTTTTGTGATTTTCTTTCACATTGGTTCATTTGACATCCATTTTCATTTATTTGTTTAAACTAAGGAGTGGAAAATAAGAATAATTGGTGCCAATTTGAGGAGTGAGAGCTGATTAATTTAGACCTCAAGAAACCTCTGAACTGCTATGGAAACTGCCACAGTTAACAGCAATACATGTGAATGAGCCTGAAGTTTAACCACAGTCAAAAGTTCTAAAAAAAATTACCAATTTGTGCTTTTGTCTCCTCAAAGTCGACGAGTCTGAGTTGTAGGTTCCCTTTCTCATCTTCTAGCTCTGCAACTTTATTCTTCAAATCATTCACCTCCTCAACCAGGGAATCAACCTACAGCAAAGAATGGGGGGGGCGGGGGGGCGGGAGAAGGAAATGGTTATCACAGGAAGGAAAAGATACATAATATCAGGGGCGGTTCCAGATTTTGTAAAAGCGGCGGCACAGAGCCAGAAAAGTACACAATTAAGCAGCAATTTGTTTGAATTGTGTACTTTAAGCTATGTCAGTTGGGTTTCACAAAGGGGGGGGGGGCACGCCGATTCGCCCCCCCCCCCCCACGATAATGGAAAATGACTTGGCTTTGGAAAGCTTTATAAAATGACTGGATTTCAATTAAAGGTACATGTACGCCCTACTATTCTGTGTGCACGTGTGAGTATGCTTGTGTATGTTAATAGTAGGGCAGCTGTACGGTGTACCTTTTATGAAAAATCAAAATCTTGTTAGCGTTATCATTATTTGTGAGGGCTGACCAGTCCTGAAGATCAGGGGTGGTATTCTGAGATTTATTTTATCTTGATTTTAGTGAAATAATTTTAATTGTCATAACAAAATGTACGCTTATGGCGCATCATTGGTTAATGACTGCGCAAAAGTGGCTGCGTACGCGGAATTCATCTGCGCAAACACCAATGAAATGTTGCAGTTTAAAATTTGTTATGACAATTAAAATCTTTTCACTAAAATCAAGATAAAATAAATCTCAGAATACCACCCCTGGCCTAAAGTAAATAGATAACGTAGCTTACAATACCTGAACTGGTCATACTGCTCTACAAATATATAAAATAAAATAAGTCCAATGATACAAATTCAAACCAACAACACTCACACTTTCATGAATAGTTTCTGATCGGTGTTGATCAATCCTTGTAAAATCATAGCATGCATTTAATCCAGATCTTTAGAAGAAAGTTTCGCTTTCTTTAGTAAAAGCACATAACATTGTACAGACCATGTAATTCCTCGCTCCCATATCTCCTCACATGTCCAACTCGGTACTATACTCACACCACTGTCAGTGCAACGTCATCAGTATTTAGCACCAACGTAATATTTGTATTTGATTAATATTTCCACATGACAACCTTCATAACAGATGTTAATTCTTTTCTCTCTCTCTCTCTCCCCCTCTCTTTAATACAAATATTGCTTTGTCAATAACCAGGTCATTAGAGAAATGATTTGTTTTTATAAAGAATTCTGCATGAGGAGTCAATATTTCTATTGATGATTGTTTGTCACTGGAACATTTACTTTAGCATGTATACATGCATTTTGCTGATGCTTTTCTCTACTGGTAAATATGTACTATGTTACATTTCAGTGATTACGCTGTCTAAGTGATTCTAACAATACAAACTATTCCAAATGATAAACACAGAGCATGGACATGTACCAGTTTACGATTTACCCCTTCCATGCCACCAGACTTTTGAGTAAATGTCAAAAACGAATTTTCAAGAGTTAAATATTAACTTTCAAAGAGTATTTTCTCGAGTAAAACTGGGCAAAGTTATATTGCATAAGAATAAACTTTATACTGACGGCACAGGTTTCTGTATGAGGAAGGATTTTCAAGCCATTCTGAGGCTCAACAAAATGTTCTACACTCAAAATTTTGGGCGGGATGCTAGGGGTTAATAAACCATGGCATAGAAAGGGGACAATTAAGAAGAATTGGTAAATCTTTTAGGGTTTTTTTCCCTGCAGCCACTCATAGCTACATTCCTATACTTCGTGTGTATAATTTAGGCAGTCATACACCTCATCTTTTTAAAACACCACTGCACAAAAGTCACCAATATTCACTCAAAATCGGCATTTAATTTTCAAAAACCGACCCCAAAATATCCAAGAAATACAATAAATTCAACTCACCAATGTTGGAAAAGATATTTCCAAAAATGAAATCCGTAATTTACTGTTGATTCTCGCGAAACGAGCTATCGGAGTCATTGTGTACATTTCCTGGTCGCCGCGGGCGCTGACATCTCCCCAAAAGAGTTTTGTCCTCAAAAATTCGGTCCCTGTGGCGTACACGGAAAAGTTCCGATTTTCTGTGTGCGCGATCGTAAAGATCGATGTGCGCTTGCGATCCAGAGTTTCTTCGTGGACAAAAATTATATTGGCCGATTTTAGTCTAAGACATCGGCAGTTTGTAAACAACACGCGATCGCGAAACAAATCGGCGGGGATTTCTCCGGTTTTGGACAAGATTTTGACTTTGGATTTTGCTGAAAATATCAAAAGTTCTTCCTAACGGCCATTTGAGGTAGGAGTGAGATTTTTAAGGGCTGAATTTGAAAGCAAGTATTTAAAATATTTATCTTATTTTCCCCCCCATACCTTTAGTACATGCGACAGAAAATACCAACTATTTTACAGAAATGTACCCGTGAGTGCCTGCAGCTATTCTTGAGTGACCTCCTACATTAGGTGATACATGTATGTGACCAGCAAAGGATGTGTCCTGTGCACTCATGGAATCCTCACTATGTGGGACTGTGTTAATTTTTTTTTGCCGTCAACGTTTAAGTTGAAGAGGTAAAAACACCAGTATATGAGTATAATCAGCAAAATGCTGAGAAAATACTTCCATAATTACATTTTAGAATCTTTATCACCTTGATCAAGTGAAATTATCAAGCTGTTCCTTTGTGAAAACACTTACAGTACCAGTCAGCATTCATTGATACACTTTAACACTATTCAAGCCAGAACAATGGGATTATTGGACAAAATCTATTGTTCTGGGCTGAATAGTGTTAAAGTGTAGTCAATGAATGCTGACTGGTACTGTAATCGCTGCCCTCTACTGCTGCAGTACTGCATTCAACAATAAACAAACGCAAATTTCCTTTCTGCACACAGCGATACAGCACATAGGGAGCTCACTTGATCTTTAGTAAAAAATAACAGTGAAGGCAAAATTTTATGATTAAAATTCCAATTTTCCTGAATTTATGGTTTAACTGGTCAGCGAAGAAGAGGGATTTTCCCAGCTAACTTGTTGGTAAAGTGGGATTATATTTTTCACCCTTTCAATCTAGAATTTTTGATATCCAATTGCCACAGAATACTACATGTAGGTAGCCGTGTAGAATAGAAAGGACCAGCAGCTGTTGGTACTGTTATAACCTTGCACCCCTGCAAAGCTGTACCGGTCTGAATTCCTACAATAGGCTTTGTGTGCATTAGCCTGGATTAGTCCATGGTACATGTAGATCATTGTATAGCCGTACAGGCTTGGTGTTTTTTTTAATATGAAATCAAACATCGAGCTATACACCGGAAGCAATCTCCCCAACGGAGAGCTAGAGACAAGTAAACACAAAAATTAAGATTCATACATTTCCACATACAGTGAACCTTGAAAACTACCTTCAGAGTTGTCTAAAATCTTCCTTTTATAGCCAATCCAACCACTTCAATGATTGGATCATGAGAAATATGAAAAGACAGCAGTATGTACGCATGCGAGATATTAGCACAATTACAGTTAGCATGTTAGCATTGGAGCAGCTCAGCGTTGCACTGCCTTGCACTCCGTTCATCTACAGCACATTCCGTGCCGATCTCGCCGTCTTTGTAATGCTAATCGCACAGTGAAAGCTACACGTGAACAGTAAGTCCACATCGTTGCCGCCATAAATTGTAATCTATTTCATATTTCTCATGATCCGATCTTGGAAAAGGTCGGATGGACTGGAAGAGGAAGATTTTAGCAAACCCCGGAGGTGGTTTCCAAGGTTCACCGTACGTGGAAATGGATGAATCTTGCCGACTGAATATTTGGTTTACTTATTTCTCCGTTGGGGAGATTGTTTCCCCGTGTATGGATCAATATTCAATGTCACATTTTATAAAACATCAAGCCCGTATGGTTAGATCTTACACACGTGTGTACCTCCATTTGTTGATGATCCATATGAGAAAAGACATACGTGAAATGACCTTCCATCGCTGACACAGTGCTTGATAGAAATTTCATCAAATGCAATCCACTTATCCACAAAATTTCCACAAGTTTGACAATGATCCAAACTGTCCACATGTTCCCAATAACATGAAAGAATGTAAGTTTCTAATACGACTCAACATCTTCATCCAGTTTCTATCACAACATACAGTATATACTTGCAAGAAACACACAACGCTACGTGCTAACAAAGGTGGCATTTTAGTACACACTTCATATGCAGGAGGCAGTTCACACATTGACAGGTGATTGCAAATTCTTCACCATCCTTGAAAAGTTTGGAATATTTGCCTCTCAAAGCAACACCAGTGTTGAATAAAACTGACTTTCATTGATTAAAGCAAAGTCATGTTTACACCAAAGTGTCCTGAATACCTTGTTCTGTAGGCATATGAATGCTGAATCACAAAACTGCAACTGCACGCTTCAAAACATAGATAAATTTGAATGTGAACTCCCCTTTTGTTGAAGTCATTCACAAATACTCTGATTTCCTATTGACCACTACTGTTTGGGTCATGGCAGCACCTGTTCTATAAAGTAATTGTAATTCAAAAGTAGGAATGTAGATTGCTTTTGTGAGTTGCACATACATCATGTGTGAACTGGTTTTATTCGTATGAACAGTTCCTTACAATTCGTTACCTTAATACAACATATACATTTAGATATAGCATGTTTACATACTGGCTACTGTGTCAACATGTACATGAAATATGCGTGAGAAAATGCAGATGTTACTCTTCAAGCTGTACAAGTGAATAGACCTGTTTACTAATGTATTTCAATTTATGCATGTTTCTCTCCAGAATGCTTAGTTACCAACTATTTAGTGCACCTGCTATGCATAATGGCATCTCTATGGGTGGAATCCACTTTGCATACATTAGTTGTTGCTATGTCGGGCATGCCTCTGGCAAGCTTTTGAGTCGTCAAGAGAAACTTTTGTTCAAAAAGTATGCATAAAATTAGTAACCAGGTCTACCCCCCTTCCTCTCAAGACTTAAATCGTGGCTCTTAAAGGCCCAGTCACCTATCAACGATAACAATGACAAAAAGAGAAGTCTACATGTATATATTGAAAAAATATTGGATTAACAAAAAATCTGTGCTAAAGACTCATTATCATAAATTGGAGAGCACCAAACATTTTTGATATAGTCCAATTTTATCGTTGATACATGTAGGTGATCAGTCCTTTAAAGTGGGGGAAAAAGAGCACTATTTAGCTTACCTTTTTCAAGCCTTGAAGCTCTTCCTCCATGGCTTTGACCTTGTTCTTAGCTTGGTTCTTCAGCTTGTTGAACTTCTCTTCAGCCTTGGCCTTAAAATCAGCTATCTCCTCTTCCTTCTGCTCCTTCTCTACCTTCACTCTATCAAGTTCAGTTCTTCCTTTCTCTAGCTCTCCTTCCAGCTCTTCTATCCGCCTTTGAAGATCCGCTTTCCCCTCTGCTCCAGTCCGGATCTCTCCATCTTTTTTCACCATTTCTTCACTCATTTCATCTAATTTTGATTTTCCTGTCTCTACTTCTCCTTCTAATTCTGCAATCCTTTGTTCAAGTTCTGCCATCCTCTGCGCACCTGTCCTTTCGCTCTCCTCCCCTCGCTCCTTCAATTCATCAAGCTCCGTTCTCGCTGCCTCTAAGTTTGTCTTTCCTTTTTCAATCTCTCCTTCTAACTCCTTAATCTTTCTTTCAAAGTCTTCCTTCTCCTTCTCCTTCTCCACCTTCATCTCCTCCATCTCTGCTTTAGTTCTTCCTAACTCTCCCATCCTCCCTTCATTTTCTCTTTCAAGTTCTCCAACCCTTTGTTTCAGCTCTTCCTTCTCTCTAACACTATCATTCTCCTTATCTTTATCCTCTTTCTTTGATGCCTCACTTTCAGTTCTGGCAGCATCAAGCTCTGATTTGGCCTGCGCCAGCTCCGATTGGAGTTGCTCGTAGTATTGACCAAGATTTTTGTATTCTGAGCTTGCTTGGTTGTAAGCAGTTTCATATTGTTTGAGAGCGGTCTGTAAGGCAGTGATGGCATTCATCTTCTCGGTGTTCTCAGAGTCTAACCTGTCCTTGAGTTCTTCTACTTCTTTTAATCTGGAATTCATTTCCTCCTTCTCTTTCTTCCATGCTTCTTCCTGGCAGTGACAGAAACAACACCATAGTATCAATATTTTTAAAACTGTGTGCAAGTTCAATGTAGCATGTAACGAAGAAGCTTGACTGGGGAGGAATTTTTAATTTGTAAACAAATCTTTCGGCATATTACTCCCAGTGTTAAAGATCGTATGCTCGATCTGTAATGAAAACACAAGTCAGAAAAAATTTAGTTCGTCGTGACTTGGCCGTGAACCAGAATAGCCTGGTGGTTAAGTCGCTGCCCGGCAAGCAGTAGATGACAGGTTCGAATCCCGCTGGTTCCAATTTTTTCTGACTTGTGTTTTTCATTACAGATCGAGCATACGATCTTTAACACTGGGAGTAATATGCCGAAAGATTTGTTTACAAATTAAAAAGTTCAATGTAGCATGTAATTGTTCAGAAGTTTCATAGTACAGGGCTTGTAATTGAAAGAGACAAACAGCATCAGCATCAGCATCATCATCATAAATGTCATCACTATCATCATCATCCTCATCATCATCATAACTGTCATCATCAAACTGTCATCATCATCAACATCATCATAGCTGTCATCATTATCATCATCATCATAAGATAACTGTCATCATCATCATCATAACTATTATCCTCCTCCTCCTCCTCATCATAACTGTCATCATTATCATCATCATCATCATCATCTCTCTATCACAATCATCATTACCACCTCTCTCATGATCAGCATCATCATTTTCAAAAACATCATATGATCATAATATCTTTTTTTTTTTAAAGAACCACACATACATAAGTAGGTAATCAATGAAAAACACTAGTCATTTACACGTACAATAAAAGAGCAATGTAGATAAAATGCCTTGCTCAAGGATATAAGTGCCATGCCGGGGATGGAACCCACGACCTTCGCATCTCCAAGTGTTTAAACCTCTCAAGTACGAGACCTCTATGGTCACAATATCTTACATTTTGATTTGATTTGATTTGATTTGAATTTATTCAGACATTATAAAAACATGTCTCGGGAAAACAAAAAAGGTTTGCCAAACCCATACAAGTCTGTTTCCCGGATATAAACAACAGGTAGATTCAATATAAAACATATTGCACAAAGTATTATTTAAAAGATGTAAACGATAGATTTGCCACAAATTGTACCATATAATTCCTTAAAAGTTGATAATCTACATGGCTTATACTGAAACAGTATCAGTACTGTACATGTACCATTATCATCACCATCATCATCTTCATCGTTATCATCATCACCATCATCAACATCACATATGTATGATCATAAAATCTTACATTTTCCACAAACTGTTCCTGCATAGCTCTCATCTGTTCCTTGGTAATGCCAAGCTTCTCTCCTAGCGATGTCATGCTCTTCTGATGCTCAACATCCGTCCTCTCCTTCACAGTGAGCTCTTCTTGTAACATCTCAATTACTTTGGTCTTAGCATTAAGATTCTCCTCCGTCTCTTGGCAACGACGTTCAAGTTTCTGAGAGAAAAAGATAATTTGGTATCCAGAAAAAAAACCCACAAGAATATTGGATAAATAGAAAAACAGAGAAAGAGCTTAGATTAAAAGAAAAGAAATCACAGATAAAAACATATCTCAGATGATCTTTGAAGGTAGAGGTTTGCATGGTGGTACTGATAACGTGGAGAAGGTTTACGGTTCACCATGTGGTTAGTCCTGAAAAGGACTATTGAGTAAGAAGAAGAAAGTGGAGAAAAGTTGAGAGGAGAAGAAAAGGAAAGGCCAGAGAGTGTAGAAGTAATCTTTCCTTTTGTAACATCTCAATCACTCTAGTCTTCGCATCAAGGTTCGTCTCCGTCTCCTGGCAACAGCGTTCAAGTTTCTGAGAGAAAAAGAAAATATGTTATCCAGAACACTTGAAGAGAATATAGGAAAGGAAGGTGGATAAAAGGAAAGGAAACACACATGGTGGATAAAAGGAAATGAAACACACATGTAGGAACAAATAAATTGTTACACTTGCAAGGAATGAGAAGAAAATCAACAGAAAGAAAATCCCTTTTGTAGCATCTCACTCACCATGGTCTTGGCATCAAGACCTCTGTCTCCTTATATCAAAATTCAACATTTAATGTAATTAACAGACAGAGTATTTGGTACATGTATTTACATGTTAGAGCATTCACATGCTGACTGGTCGTTTTGCTAACAACAAGAACAAAAAAATTATGAATATTTAGAATGATTGACACATATTACTGTATAAGCTGTTATTTTCGCAAATTTCGCGAATGAAAGATCACCCGCGAATTTAACAACGCGCGAAAATATTCTCATATGAACATGCAACATTACGAGAGCACATTTTTACAAGGCGAACAATACAGTGCTGTATACATGTACATACTAGTAGTACAAACCATGCGTTGTCGCTTCGCGATCCCCTAGCTAGCTAGCCCTAACAATTGCATATGGGGGGGGGGGGGGGTGTGTACACTGGAAGCTCAAGAGATACGATACGGGTCGAAATGAGTGAGTATATGTGACGGGAGTTGTGTGTATAGCGAGAACAAACTCGTGAGCTTAGTCTTTACAAACAGCATGATCGTAAACTGGTTGATGTCAGGGAATTTCCCTAGATCTGTTGTGTGGTGGTGAACGCGAATTTAACAACACGCGAATATGTGGCAGAGGTCGCCATTCGCGAAAATATCTGTACGCGAAAAATATCAGCTTATACAGTATAGCATTTGGATCTACACATACCCTGTACAGGGGTCCATGCAAGACAAAAAGTGTACATAGCAGCTGGTACTTTGTATATACTATGACGATAACTGGCTTTGTATCCATCAATACATTCCAGAATCTCCTAAAATTGAGCCAATCAAATAAACACATAAATACTGACCCTTTCATTTAGTTTCTCTACACTAAGAGGCAGAGACACACTTGCACTAAAGTTCACCAAAATCATCGTAACTTTTTCAAAGGCAGACAAACCTTTATCAATTCTTGTTGCTTAGCATCAGCATCTCCTTTCTCTGGACTCTCATAGACCTGAAGCTTCTCTTCTAGCGATGCCTTCTCCTTCTCGTACCTCTCCCTTTCCTCCCTCAAGAGGGCCTCCTTGGCTTCTAGGTCATCTGCAAGCTGTGTGATTCTCTCGTCCGTTGACTCCATCTTGGATCGCATGTTCTCCATGACCTTGTTCAGATCTTCAATGACCTTATCTTTCTGGTTGCACTCTGCTTGTAAAACCTTCAGAACAGAGTTACAACATCAAAGTTTTAACATTTCTTGAATGATGTACTGGAAAACACATACTGAAAAGTAAAAAATTGCAATAGACCTGTTTACTAATGTATTTAAATTTATGCATGTTTCTCTCCAGAATCCTTAGTTACCAACAATTTAGTGCACCTATTATGCATAATGGTATCTCTATGGATGGAATCCATTTTGCATACATTCGTTGTTGCTATGTCGGGCAAGCCTCTGGCAAGCTTTTGAGTCGTCAGGAGAAACCTTTGTTCACAAAGTATGCATAAATAGTAAACAGGTCTATTGCTTATGGCTGGTTTGTGCAGCATGAAATTTCATGAAATGGTAAGTGGTAATATCATGTATATTTGGGAAAATGCATACCATAAAACCATAATCTTTTACAAAACCTCATGACTTAGAATACTGATGAAAAATCTCTTGAACTTGCCCTGCTTTTAATGTTAATAAATCTTAACCTGTTCAAATCAGATTCTTTTTCACCTGCTTCTCAATATAAAAAGTTATTATCATTAAAAAAACTACATGTATATTAGTGTCATGGGTCACAAAATAGCTGTAAACATAGAAACAGAACATTAAACATTAAAACACAGCAACAAAATTGAACAAATAGAGACACTGATAAGGACATCAAACAGTGCGAAAACAAACTGCACATAATACATGTACATGAGGGTTTGATGGAATATAAGAACACATCGGTACAATGTTAGACAACAGACAAACAAAGAAGCAAAATGCAAAAGCATTCTAAGCGAATAATGTTGTGAATGATCTGTTGGTTAGGGTTAGAGAGTCACCTGCTCACCAAGCAACATGCACATATGTAATGAGTTTCACAGACGTAATATAAAGCTATATATCCAAGGAGGATTACATGTATTATCCTTTTGATAACTTCTAAAATGTTACCAATTAATGCAAGAACAAGAAAAATGACAAATAAATATGAAATTGAAGGTAGCATGTTAAAATTGCTGCTGAGTGCTTGTGCCTGTAGTTAAGGTATAAAACCAAGTAACTTGATTACAACTACATGCTGTACAGGTTGCTTAAAGTTCATGTACAAGCTGCACATATAGCCCTAACCGACTAAGATGGGTATGCATACATGTTGACTTATTTTCCTCACCTCCGTCACAAGACATAAAAGTCTATTCTACCCCGAACTCTACTCCCCAATGAAATACAAACAGCACATTACACTGAAACTGCTAACCGCAACAAGATTGACAACAAATGCTTTAATGCCTTTGTATTACCTTCACTCAGTCAAAGCAAGTACAAATGCACTTCAACTGGCTTTTAAAATAATTGCAAGTGACAATCGTTAAAGACTACACTACACCTACAAAAGGTATACTAATGGTCAACTGGTATAACTGTATAGCTAAAGCAGACAATTACTGAAGCGTATTAGAGATAGCAATGAATTAATTTTGAACTGCAAACCATACCATTCAGCAAGCATGAATCATATATATTCAATCGACTGTACAACACATGCTCCGGTGACAATTACTATGCAGTTATTTTGTATCAATCACGATCCCAACATTATACTCATCCTATCCCTAACATGACCTCAAAACCCAATTGCAACCCGAACCCTCTATCTTTGAAAAAATAAAGCCCGGAGCAAATGCCATCAGAGTATTTGTTGTGGAAAGATATGTTGGAAAACTGCTAAATCCATAAAAAAGGTGAGCTTTTACTCTCTGTGTATTGTCTTTACCAACTCAAAAGACTAATAAGCCACTACAGGCTTGGTATTTGCATGTGAAACTATCAGACTTACATGTAGCTACATGTACACCTAAATATACAGTCAACCTCGCTTAAGTTGACTTCGCATGTGTCGAATAGTGGCTCAAGTCGATGAAAACTAGAAATATCACTGAAGATGATTATTAATACCCCCGCCCCGTGACAACAGCCTTATCCAAAAATTAGGGCACTTGGTGAAAACATGCATTTACTGCCATAGATATGCCGTTTCCATGGCAACGCAGCTTCCGACACATCCAAAAAATATGTCTTGCACATCTTCCCACCAAGACCAATGTGTGTACCAAATTTCTTGACTTTTGGTCGAAAACTGAGGAAGTAGTTCGATCCGCAAGATTTTTCCCTGATTTACTGCCATAGATATGCCGTTTCCATGGCAATGCAGCTTCCGACACATCAAAAAAATATGTTGTACACATCTTCCCAGTAAGACCAATGTGTGTACCAAATTTCATGACTTTCGGTCAAAAACTGAGGAAGTAGTTCGATCCGCAAGATTTGCGACCGACCGACCGACTGCCCAACCGTTGACTGATTCCTATACCCCCTTCAAACTTCGTTTGGTGGGGGTATAATTAAATGTCCCAAATTATCCTCATAGACGTATGTGTGTTAATCCTTTGTACAAGTCGATTTTTGTACATGTATGTAGGTCGAATACTCGCCTAATTCGATCGAATTCTCAGAACAATACCATGAAACAACATTGAATATACACCACGCAAGTTGAACTAAATGGCGATGTGAAATCAATTGATTGTCGAAACTGCCACATGCCGATATTGTTTACAAAATTTCCCCAACTTGCTGGCGTGATCTCGCGCCCTCTCTCGCGCACTCTCTCACGCTCTCATGTGAAGAATAAAATGTTATGTGTTAAGACATGTTTGTACGGCCGGCCGGCAGGACGGACGCCGTAGTTGCAGTTTTATTGCCTTCACGGCCATGTGCATATAAAGGGATTAAGGGAGGATTTAATACATTGAAATTAATCACTGAACGTGTCTGGTTTTATTCTTTATTGTCCAACTTGTAACAGGAGTGTGAAGTAATATACTGGGTACATGAAAGGTACAGTACATGCACATGTTCTTATTTTCTCAATGTCGGCACAATATAAATCATGGTACATTATGTGATATGTGATGAGAACTCCCGATCGATCAAACCGCTGGGCCGCCGACCACAGTCCGCACCACGGCGTCCCCGTGTTATGTATGCACCCGTAAGTCGGATTTTCTTTGATTTGCGCACAAGTCGAAAATCGCCTATGTCGACGCTTTTCTCTCAGTCCCGTCGTGATCGACTTAGGCGAGGTTGACTGTACATTTGAAAATTTTAACTACATGTCTGAAGCACATTAGTATAGCAATGGATTACCAAGAAACTATGCAACTGCAAACCATACCAACTGGGCAAACAAGAACCATGTGCTCAACCATCCAAGAATCTCACCTTGATGGCTTTATCTCTACCCTCAATGACCTCTCCTTGATCCTGGGTCATCATCTGAGCACCATGGGCCTGACGCTCTAGGACTGAGACCCGTTCACTCTGTTCCATGATGAGTTGGTCCTTGCGGACTAGCTGTTCCAGGACCCCTTGGTACCTGCCCTCTTCCTCATGCAATAATTTCTAGGTTTTGGAGATTATAAGGTACATGTACACATAGGCCTCTCATAAAGCTTTGTCCAAAGCTGAGAAAGGCATCTTGGTGAAACATATTACATGTCATTCCCATGGCTTTTTAACAAAAGAACATATCGCCTTAATGCAGAAAGGCCATAACTGGCCCTGACAATACATGTCTATAAAGACCTTATTGCAGGCAGCTGACAATCTTCTTGCATACCAATAATCATCTTTCCAGCTTCTCAGCAGAAAATTGTTAACCCTTGGTCAAAATTGAAATAAATATATCTTTGCTGCATTCTCTTTCTTATCGAGTGCCAACATTGCAATCATTCTACTTATGATGAAACTTTGTGTGATTAAAATAAGTGGAAATATAAAATCATGCAACTGATGAGTAAATGTTGAGAAAGAAAGTAATAATTGTGAGAACAAACATGCAATTTGCTGCATTCCTTTTTTTTTTTAATGAATATAGAGTATTATGCCAGTTTATCAAAGATACTTGATGATTCATGCATTACAAAAGAAGATATATGAGAATGGATACATTTATTACTTATTATATTATAATGAGAAAGTCAATATTTTATGATTACGATACATTATTAATATAGTACTAGAACAGAACACACAAACATGAATACACACTTAAACAGAGACCTTTGCCAGGATAATATGTAACTTCATAGTGTTATTGTTATTACTGATATGAATCAATAAAGTTATGGTAAATGTTTATGCAATGTAAGGTAAACTGTGCATTGTTTATTGGAATGCCAAGTACAATCAAACACAAGTTCTCCAACAGCATTACACAATATTTGCATAATGTGATCTTATTTTGAAATCATAATTATTGGTACCAAATTCCAAAGGGTGGACCCAGGGTAATCATGGAGGGGGTGGGGGGCGTGGAGAACTTGAAGTCTGTAGTGGTGTACACTAAGACATGTACAGCCCCTATGTTGTTGGGGTTTTTTGGGGGGGGCTAATATTTTCCTGCAAAATTCTCAAAAGTAAACCCCTCCGCGAGTGTTTTGAAAAAATTATTTGGAATTCTTTTTTGGAGTTAATTCTAATACTGAAACATGAAATCTATAATTTCTTTTGCTTCTATGAGAAAAAATATTTAAAAAACTTGATTTCCCCATTCACTCAAGTTACCTCTAAGTCTGTAATCTTGCTCTTGAGTTGTGTTGTAGGACCCGTATCCATGACAACTGCTGCACCACCACTCCTTAGAGCCTCCAGCATTGCATCCCGTTTCTCAATAGTTTTGTCTTTTTCCTGCAGCCATTGGAGAACGAAAAACAAAACAAGCTTCAAAATATAGCAACAAAAGCCTTGCAATCCATAAACATGGAAGTTTTCATACCGGTCTTACTTGAAGGATGAAATGGAAATTAACAAGGTAAAGGAATAGACATTTCATTGATTAGGTCAGTAAACCTGTCATTTGACAGATCACCATTGATGATGGTGAAGGGATGAGTGGGAGGGATGAGTGGGAGGGTTCAGGAGGGTTCGGGAGGGATCCCGTCACCTACTTTTCACACTCCCTTTCCCTGTCCCATTCAACGGGGAGGCAATCCACGGGGGCAAGGTAACCCTGCGTAGCTACACCACTGCTATTTGGCAACCCTGCTGCAGAGCACATAATCTGTAGATGGTAGGGTTCTCCTATAGAGTACCGAAGTGATGACGTCACAAAAAGCTATTTTTTCATTTTGACATTTTTTATACCATATCTCAAAGAAAACATCCAGATCCCAAATTTTATGGCAATTGGCTCATCGGGCCCCGAGATATGGCCGCATGAATACCTCCTTAGCCCCATTGAAGTCAGTGGCCTGGTTCTAAACTGTTAAGGACCAGGCCAATTTACACTGACTTCAATGGGGCTAATTAAATATTCATATATCCATACCTTGGGCCACTATGAACTGATTCATGTCAAATTTGATGTGTGAACGTTTTCCATCATGCTCTACCTAAATATGGTCATAAAAATACTGAAATACAAAAATCAAAATTTGATGACGTCACACTTCGGTACTCTAAATTCCTTGTTTATACACCAGTCACATTGACAAACTTGGCATTATCATGGAATAAGTCACCAGTCCATTCACTGCCGTTTATTTCGTCAGTGCTGGAGACAGCATTCCACTCCCATAGACATAACACGCAAGTGTGTGCGTACGCACTGAAATAAGCGGAGACCTATTTCACGATATAGCCACAAACTTAACCAACCGACTCTTGACCAGCCAAAGTAATGTAACATTACTAATCTACTAACAGTGTCTTTGGTGTGACAGGGGTTGTACTCTCACCTGAAGTTCAGCTATTCTATTTCTTTCCTGTTCCTCAAGCTCATCAATCCTTTGTTCACACTGTTCTATCCTGCCATCTCTCTCATTCAGTAGCTCCTGCTTGCCATTAACAACCTCTTCAAGCTTACTCCTCTTCTCAATGCTGTCCTTGAGGGCGCTTTCCTTCTCGTCAAGCTTCTTCTTCAAGAGAAGGAGCTTCCCACGACTGGACGCATCGTCTCCTCCCCCTCCTCCGTCATCCTAATATAATTACAAAAACAAAAAAGAAACCTTTGAATGTTGTCAGAGTGAATGAATACATGTGTCTGTGAGGTGTTGTGGTCTAGTGGTTAAGTCTCTGGACTATGAATCACAGGGTAAATGGTTCAAATCCATATCACAGAACAAGATTCTTTTGGCAAGATACTGATACTAATTTACATTCGACCTTGGTGAAGTAAATGAGAACCTGATAGAATTATTCTTTGAAATGCATCGTGTGGTGGCGACATTTTTATTTTATTTCATTTCCAGGAATACAATATAACAATAACAGAATACAGAGTACAGTAACAGAAGAGGAAAAGAAAGAAAAAACAAAAACACACCAGCTAGTGCTTGCGGATTACCAAAACAAAACAGGTTTCTGTACGAGGCTCTCCGGACTAGCTGGCGGTAGGAATGCATTTTCAGTTTCATGTTACAGAAGCTATAGCCAGGGTAATAAGTTTAGAAGCTCTTCGGAAGAGCATAGCGACAATATGTCTTAAAGGCCAAGTCCACCCTAACAAAAAGTTGATTTGAATAAATAGAGAAAAATCCAACAAGCATAACACTGAAAATTTCATCAAAATAGGATGTAAAATAAGAAAGTTATGGTATTTTAAAGTTTCGCTTAATTTCGCAAAACAGTTATATGCACACCCTGCTCAGTATGGAAATGAGGGAACCAGTGACGTCACCCACTCACTATTTCTTTTGTATTTTATTATGTGAAATATAGAATATTTTAATTTCTGCAGATTTCACAATTAGGAAGCTCTCATGGAATTGTGTATAGGTTGCAACAATGGCAATTACACATGTTCAGCGAGGAATCAAACCTTGTTTCACATTATAACAATGAAAAATTAAAATATTTCGTATTTCATGTAATAAAATACAAAAGAAATAGTGAGTGGGTGACGTCACTGGTTCCCTCATTTGAATACTGAGCAGGATGTGCATACAACTGTTTTGCGAAATTAAGCGAAACTTTAAAATACCATAACTTTCTTATTTTACATCCTATTTTGATGAAATTTTCAGTGTTATGCTTGTTGGATTTTTCTCTATTTATTCAAATCAACTTTTTGTTAGGGTGGACTTGGCCTTTAAAGATAAAGTTGCGTTCTGGCCATGTTATTAAATTGTGAAATAAGTAAATAATTGTGAAAGAAACTGTCTCAAAGCAATTGATTAAGGTAGATTATATAGCACATACGAATCAGTGTGTGCTGTAAGGTTTTGGTATCACCAAAATGATAAGAAATTGACTCAATCCTGCCGAGAGTCACATGCACTGCACACAGAAATAAATATATATATATATATATATATATATATATTGTAAGGAAATAACATATACAACAGCTTTGGCAACTCTCGTGGAAATAAATACAATGCGAAAGGAAATGAGAGAATAATGGTTGCGTAACTTAAATCAAAGTTCCCCAGAGCTGTCCTCCCTTTTTGAAATTTTTTGCAAAGGCTGAAAAAATGTCTCCGCCGGGAATCGAACCCGGGTCGCTGGCTTAGAACGCCAATGCATTAACCACTAGACCACGGAGACGGGTTAGTGGTTTCGGCGACACCAGATTCAATTGACCGACAGATTGACAAATCTTCAACCTTATTAATTAATTCCTTTGTCGGGGGCAGGTGAGTTTTGAACAAAGACAAGCCGCGTGCCTCAGCTGGATCCAAGCGAATGCTTTGAGATACATGTATACATTAGAATAATTATTAACAATAATATTGTAAGGAAATAACATATACAACAGCTTTGGCAACTCTCGTGGAAAAAAATACAATGCGAAAGGAAATGAGAGAATAATGGTTGCGTAACTTAAATCAAAGTTCCCCAGAGCTGTCCTCCCTATATATATATATATATGGGACTACACACAAATATTCGCCCTGAACATTTCAGCTGTTTCTTGTCATATCTTTAATGTGAGGGCATTTGAAGAGCAATCCTTTTGAGGGGACATATCTACTATAATGACAATCTTCCAAACTAACAAAAATAAGAATGAGAAAAGTCACAAATTATTTTTTACCTTTACCAGAACTCAAGGTTCCCTTGTAGGTGATAAGTGCTGTACAAAAATGGATCATTATTGCCAACAAATTTTGCTAAATTTAGATCATTTTTACAACTTTTCTTGATACCTCATTGTGATTGGATACTCTGTTGTGAAGGCCACTCAAACCTGACTGCTAGCTTGTCATATTTTACAACGTTTATTTTGCTGGAAAATGACAATGTGGAAAGGTGCTTGTTCTTCCAACTTTCAAGCACAAGGAAATGGGTTGGAACCTTTGCCCAGTGCTATACCTTGGCACAAGGCATCGTATCTACAGTTGTCTCTCTGGACCCAGGTGTAGCAGATCGGTACCTGATATGAAGAAATTTCTGGAATGTTTAAATGCTGTATAGTCGCTGCCAAGCTTATGGCAAGATAAGAGAGGGTGAATGTCATATGCCCTGTACCGAAATGGACTGCCTTTATCATAAAAATAAATTTAAGAACATCCATTCATCATTTTTCACGTCCTGGTTTTATTTGTTTCACTTTCAAGGAGTCCCAACAGAAACTCTTCATCACAGAGCTGCTACCGTCAGCTGAGTATTTCAGTATCTTTTAAATCCTGTAAATTCATATTTTGCAGATGACTGGCTTATATCGGACAGTTGCCAAATTAATCTAATGAGAGCAAGATCATACCTTTTCCTCTGAGCCCTTGCCACCTTTTTTAGCCGCCTCTAGCTGTCCAGTAAGAGTCGTAATCTTAGCCTTGGCCTGGAGTTTGAATTTAGAAAATTTGGCACTAGATTCCACCAACTCCTTATCCTTCTGTCTTATCATATCCTTGAGCTGTGTAACAAGGCGATTCTGTTCTTCGAGCTGATCCTGGGCATCAGACATGCTGGCAAAGCTGGTATCACCAGCAGACACAAAGCTTGCATCACCAGGAGAAGACATGCTGGTATCCTGGAAAGTACAAAGAAGGAATTAAACAAACTTTTAAATACTATCACTGTCTCCACACACTATACAGAAGATTATAAAAGCTATTATGGCCTATGTTTGATGACAAGGAAATTCTACATTCTTCAAGCTAATCCTGGGCATTAGACGTGCTGGCAAGACATGCTGGTATCCTGGAAAAATCAGAGAGGGAAATAAAAAACTCTAAATCATTTCAGTCTCTACACACTGCATACATGATGTTTGTTGAATGCTATCATGGCCTTAAGTTTGGTGGCAAAGAAATTCTGTTCTGCAAGCTGATCCTGGACATCTGAAGTGCTGGCAAAACTTACATCATCTGCAGACACAAAGCTTACATCACCAGGGGATAACATACAGGTATCCATTAACAGAGAGAGAAAAAACACACCCTAGAATACTTTCATAATCTCCAAAACAATAAACAGATTGCTAAGTTTAGTTATACCCCAGTGGATAAAGTTAGTCAATTGATTTATGGAATGCCATGCGTCCAAAAAAACCATGGCAAATCTTTGCCTCCAAATGAATGGCAAGAGATACTTTGGTAGTAAAAAAATAAAAATGAAAAGAAATAGCTGTTTGCAACAATGGCCTGAGCTGCATGTGTATGATGTTCTCATTGATCTTTGTGCTATTAGAGAAATGCAAAGAGCTCTTCTTTAATCTCATCTGATTTTGCTCTGGCAATGTTTTTAAAGCAGTTTTTCATCTCTATTCTGAATAAGCCCTTTTGTAGCTTTGCAAAATGGAATGGCACGTAAAGGCGTGTCCAGAACGCAAAAACCACAATTGCTGGTGATATTGGTGAATTGAAGGAGTGTAATTGGACACATCTGAATGAAAGTGAGCCTAATCATCAAGTTAGTTGAGGTAATAATATGGTTCTATCCATGGGCAGTGAGTCCCCAGAAATTTCAAAGACTGTATAGCAAATAATGGTAAAGGCTAGTCGTAACCCCACCCCCGGTGACAGAAATCGCCGCACTTGGTTCTACCTCCATGCAAAAAGTTATGATTTTCAGCAATCACGCATTTTGCATTCCAGACGCGTCTTCATGCACCACTACGTTTCATTAAACTATCTTAAAAGATTGCTGAACCAGGAAGCTCCCTAGACTGAGCCTGACCTTTAACATTTACCTGTGGATTTTTTCCTCCATCATCTGTAGTAGGCGTGTCCTCTCGGCCCTGACCCTGGACATTCTGCATTAAATTGGACATGCGCCCCCACATGGCTGCAGTGATGTATTGTAGTCCTGCTACTCAGTTCAAACTATAAGTTAGAGAAATAGAGAAGAAAGTAGGTAATACTCAAATGTATTTTATCAAGTTTTTAGGAGGTGGATTCGAAGGTATTTCGCTGTGTCTGCCTCCTTCAGGGTGTGTGCATGATAACATATTTTTTGATGATTGGCTTTCGCTAGTTGGAGACATGGAGGACCTGGCCCTTCTGCGGATTGAACTCCATCAGCCAATCAGCTTCCCATCGTTCAAGTTAGTTGATGCCTTCCTGGAGTTGCAAACTGTCAGCTTCCGACATGATGCTGTGGTAAAGTAGGCAGTCGTCTGCAAACAGTCGAACAGTGGTGCTGGCAGACAGGTACTCTGGTGAAAGTGCTATCTTGTGTATACGGTTGATGACTGGGCAACTGAAGTTGATAGGAGTAAATTTTGTGGGGTAGCATTTATTGATATGCGTAAAGCCTTTGATTCTGTAAATTATGACGTATTGCTTACTAAACTTCCTGTAATAGGATGGTCTGAGAATGCATTGGTATGGTTTAAATCTTACTTTTGTTTTAGGGATCAATTGACAGAAATAGGTGGTATAATAATCAAATATACCTTGCACTGAGAGGCTCCAGTTGAAATTATGGATTCTCTGAGGTGACTGGTATAGCACTATTTTCTGAGGGGCGCAGCCCCGAAGAAAATAGTAACTATGCCAGTCACCGAAGAATCCATAATTCAACTGGTGCCTCGAAAAGCGTGCATGGTATATTTGATTTATATCCTACCAGAGTAAGCTTAGATAGATAAACAATAATAAAACTAAAGAATCTAGACCTAGTCCTAGACCTATAGGCTAGACTCTAGCCTATATGAAATGTATACAACTCACCATATTTGCCCAAAGTCACAAAAGATGCCTGGCCATTGGCATTGCTTGTAAGTATTGTCTATAGTCTACTGTAGATCTAGATCTACATGGCACAAATCCAACGATGAAACCATTTAAACAATGTAAACTTGAAACCTGAACTTTTCCCCAAGTCACAAGAGATGCTAATAGACCCCTTCTCGTAAGGTGTATTGTAGATTTACATGGCACTAATCCAACGCTAGCGCTAGACTCGACTAGCGCAGCGGAGATCAACGTGCATGTAGGGTCATCTGCACTAGCACTTCACTACGCGCATACACACACATACATACATGAGCTAGCGGCTCTCTCAGCAATCTCTCAGCCATAGACAGAAACATTATCGCGATATATTGTCGCGATATCGATAGCTTCGAAATATCCAGAAAAACAAAAAAGTGACGTCATAATATTTTTATATCGAAAAATATACGGAGGTCTGACGTCACGCGATATCCCTTTTTTCTTCATGGTGAAAGTATTTTGTGTCACGTGAGACATTCCTGACCAATCTTTGCATGAGAATTTTATGATGTAGGATATAATATATATATACTATACTTCCTCTGGGGTACCACAAGGCTCCGTTCTAGGGCCCCTGTTGTTCACAATCTATATTAATGACCTGGCTTCTCGTATCAAGACAGGAAAGGTTGTTATGTTCGCTGACGATGCCATGCTGTATGTCAGTGGTAGTACTCGAGAATCGGTTGAAAGTCAACTCAATTCTGCAATGAAGGAATTTTACGAGTGGACATCTAAAAACAGATTGGTGTTAAATGATAAAAAACGAAAATCATGCTTCTTGGTTCTCAACAATGATTGAATACCTTGCAGAATAAAATATTACCGGTATCTGTTATAATTAATGGTACTTTATTAGAGTGTGTATCAGAACATAAATATCTGGGTGTGATGATTGATGATACTCTGACATTCAAATATCATGCTCCAATGTTGTAAAATTCTTGAAACAAAAACTTGGGTTAATTAGAAAAAATAAGTATATATTCAATGCTGAACAACTTAAAGATTATATTGGGGCTTTGTTCACCCCATGCATTACATTATATTGTTCAACTGTCTGGTCATCTAGATCTGAATCAAACTATAAAGCATTAAACAAGCTCCACAAGCGAGCAGCATAAGTGGGCATACATGGCAAACTTCATCAGAGCAAGTTTTTAGAATACTAGGCTGGTCTACTCTGAAAGATTTGTTTAAAAAGTCAGTATTATGTACATGTATGGTGTATAAGTGTGTAAGTAGGATAGCACCATCCCAGTTATGTAGTAAATTCATTTTTATTTTCGATGACAATGTCTCAACACGTGTAACACGAAGTACCAACAGACTGTTATTGCGTGCCCCTCAATGCGTCATACCAAAAGACGTTAAAAGATGGGAGTTGCTGCTACCTTGTTTGGCGTTCAACAATTGAAAGGATAGAGCAACGTCGATCTGGTGCTGCACAGTGGCTGACGGGCCCACGATCAATTGGGCAAATAGAATTTTCATTTCGGTTATTAAAATTTGGAGTGGACTATAATTGGATTATTATTATTATTATTATTATTATTATGTAAAACCCAATTACCAAAAGACATTCGTGTCTGTTGGTATAACTGAATGGAATTTCTGGGCTGATGAATGCCGATCTGCCCAGTCCTTAGCCATTTTTAAAAAGCTCATTAAACCCACTCATAGCTACATTCCTATACTCCGTGTGTAGAATGTAGGCAGTCATACACCTCAACTTTTTAAAACACCACTGCACAAAAGTCACCAACATTCACTCAAAATCGGCATTTAATTTACAAAAACCGACCCCAAAATATCCAAGAAATACAATAAATTCAACTCACCGATGTTGGAAAAGATATTTCCAAAAATGAAATTCTCGCGAAACGAGCTATCGGAGTCATTGTGTACATTTCCTGGTCGCCGCGGGCGCTGACATCTCCCCAAAAGAGTTTTGTCCTTAAAAATCCGGTCCCTATGGCGTACACGAAAAAGTCCCGATTATCTGTGTGCGCGATCGTAAAGATCGATGTGCGCTTGCGATCCCGAGTTTCTTCGTGGACAAAAATTTTATTGGCCGATTTTAGTCTAAGACATCGGCAGTATGTAAACAACACGCGATCGCGAAACAAATCAGCAGGGATTTCTCCAGTTTTGGACATGATTTTGACTTTGGATTTTGCTGAAAATATCAAAAGTTCTTCCTTACTTCCATTTGAGGTAGGAGTGAGATTTTTAAGGGCTGAATTTGAAAGCAAGTATTTAAAATATTTATCTTATTTTCCCCCCATACCTTTAGTACATGCGACAGAAAATACCAACTATTTTACAGTAATGTAGCCATGAGTGATTAAACCTGGCAATTAATTGTTCTTACAAGGGGGGGGGGGGGGGTGCAGTGATGTTATCTTAGTTTTATGTTTGATTATGTGTAATCTGTATTTTGTAAGCAGGTGGTAGGCAGGTAGTGTGTGTGAAGGGGGTATATATGTGTGATGATGTGTGTGAGGGTGTACCTGTGTATATGAGGGGGGGGGGGTTAGAATGTTGGTGGCTGTGGATGCGTGTGTGTCTGTGTGCGTATTAAAGTCTGCGTTACCCCTGTCAGTTCTGTATTTTGTATATTGCAATCTTTAAATTTTAATTTACAGAGCCCTGTTGTAAACCAGCCTATTAATGTTTTGTTTTTATCAATGTCATTTTAATAAGTAATTGAATAGGTTACTCTGTCTAATGATGTGAAATGAATAAATAATATAAATATAATAGTCTTTAACTTTTATAGAGGTCAACTGCCTCTGAAACTGACACAGGTCACAGCCCCACACATGGTTTCCTAAACCACGATATAGGCCTAGGCCTAGCCGTTTTGTCTACTGAAGTGAAGGTAAAAAGTTCTTAGGTGAAATAGGTCACCCCTCATTCACTCCGCACACTATCGGCTATTGCATGCAATCCTACTGTATGCTATCATGGCTATGGTCATGATGGTGTCTTGGTGACCTCATTCTACTCAATTAAACATAACATTAACACGTGAAGTCGTAAGCGTGTGCATACACACTGAATGAATGAGTCTTTTTAATATTACTGGTGTAGTTTTACGTGATAACCCGAGTGATGCTGGTGATTGTACGTCGCGGACCGGACAGGTACAGATACAGCATGAGGGGGGATTTATTTCCACGATTAGGCCAAATAAACTAACGTATCCCAATCACCATCAACTCAGTTAACGCTAACTGTTACAAGTTAGTGTCCAAGTCCAAGTCAAGGCCTTGCCCTGGCCTTGGCCTTGCACTTGGCAATTACTGCGGCAGCCCGAACACGTAGTGTTCGGGCTGCGCTTCGCAGTCCTTTGATCGCATGGATGTCACATAATTACAAGGTCGTTTGTCAAAATGATAGCCATGAAACATGAAATCAGTTGATTTTAGGCTATTTTAGGTACTTACAATACTTTACGATTGACTGTCGTCTTTCTTTTCAATGAGGATGATACAAAAAAGGCATATTTATCTCCAAGAGCCTGTAGTAAAAACTTCCGAAGGTCGGTGTTTTGCTTGCAATGCGCATGCGTCAGCAGCTCCAATTATAATACAGACAAGAAGGGAGGATTATGAATATTCATTAGACGAGCTTGAGCGAGAGCGCTAGATCTATACGCTATACTAGCGATCGGCGGATTACAGTGGGTATATGAATATTCATTATTCCATTGACGAAAACTATGCCGTCATTGTAATAAACATTCATAGGCGCATGCGCAAGTGCCTATTTTCAATTTGGCTTTAACAACATGGCGAATGGGACTGGTTTCGAAAATTGAGAGTAAAAAGTGACATTCATCGATTCTACACATTTTTTAGGAAAAGCTGATTTGCGTAAAGTCTGTTTAGGTAAGTGGCATCGTATATATGATACTTTAATTAAAAAATAATAATTACATGGCCATTTTTTAAATGGTCATTTGAACATTGGTAGATTGTGAGACCCACCGAATCGTACTGGTTTCACTCAGGACGCTGCCACTTCGTGGCAGCGTCCCGGGGCTAACTTGGCAGGTGCAAGTGCAAGGCCAAGGCCAGGGCAAGGCAAACTCCCCATTCACTCCCGGCCTATCATGCCTATTCACTTGTGTAATCAAACTTAGTTTAATCAAAGCCTCGCCTGCATTCATTTCACTCATAAAATGACGTTTATTTTGCAGAACTTAACAATACCTCAAGTATTATGGCAAGATGTTATACATACCTTACTAAATACCGCATATGTACTCTCATTTTATGATAAAATGAAGAATAAATCGCTAAAAACAATGACGTCCTCGGTCATTGTCGGTCAAAACTTGACACAGATCTGCTAGTCTTTTCTACAGACGTCGCGTCGATTCGAGACACGTATCAGTTTTTGTTTACGTTATATCGCCATCTACGGTCATATATGTTGATTTTGCAATGACATTGTTATGTATACGATGTTGAAGAAATTGGGTAAAGAGTAACAAAAAATAAAACAAAAGTGTGTATGTATGCGTATGGATATGTATATATTTATATGTATATGTGTATGCGTATAATTGTGTATAAATATGTATGTTTTATGTTTTCTATGAACAATTGGAATTTACTTCCCCCCGTCTCTCTCTGTTAATTCCGATTGATTGTTGGGGTATCTTGATATTATAGCGAATAATTACGAATAATCACAATCAACAGCTATCTAACTCTGGAGATGGGATATTAACTTTTTAATATACTAATGATGACCATTAATAACACCATTTTCACCACAAAAAAGTCACTCGTGGGCTCTCCGAAGCCTACGCTAAACCTACTATGACTGGCGCAAATAATCTGAGGAGATTGAAGAGCGCCATCATAAAGAAGAACCAACCAACCAACCAATGAATGAATGAACTTTTAAAAAGGTTAAAAATATAATAAATGAATACAAAATAAACAAATAAAATGTAATAATGAACATAATGTTAGTCTATTATTAAAGACCTGAATAGAATAATATAATGATATGAATTGTACTATGGAAATAGAACCAATTCAAATATAGACCTACAATTATCATAACCCCTTCAGACAAAAATATGAAAGAGCCACTTCATGACATAATAACAACAGTTTACTGTATTTCATAAGAATATGGGAGAAATTTTAATAAGCACAAATCTCCAGATAGCAAAGGTCAGGTGCTTGTCACTAAAGAGAAAGATAAAAAGCATCTACTTGGCAGATAGGGTCACATCGGGGCTAGGGTCTGCAGCTCCCCACTTTTTTTTATTAGACACTTTTCATAATGCTAATGCAGGAAAACAAAAATAATTGCATGCTCAGTCCCTTCCTTTAAAAGAACACTCCGCAGTCATTGTAATAGCTAAACAATGTACTCATTATTGCGATGCCTGGAAAATGTTTTTTTCTCGCCTTATGGTGATTCCGTACAAATAGAATTAATGTGACCTCTTGGCAAGGTTGCCACATCTAGCATAATTTTGACCCTCTTGAAATCTAGCATTATTCCTGGCATAATTTGGCCAAATCTAGCACATTTTCAGCAGGATCTAGCATAATTCTGAATTTCGGACTTTAAATAGATAATTTGCTCTTTTAGAATGAAGACCTTTTTTTTTTAAATTTATTTTTATTTTTTGCTTGTCAGGGAATTACTGAGGGAAACTGGACCCCCATAACCCCCCCCCCCCCCCCACTGAGCGAATTTTGAAGGTCTGGCGAAAAAAAAAATTGTCGACCATCCCCCCTCACTGAGCGACTTTTCGAGAAGCTGGCGAGACCCAAAAAATACGGGTCTACCTTTTCCAAAAGTTGACAAAATTCTTTTGTGTGCCCCCTCTTTTACTCAATCCTGGATCCGCCCCTGTTATGGATCCTCGATCCAAAATCTAGCATAATTTTTCTCAATCTAGCATAATTCCGATTTTTAGCTGTGGCAACACTGCCTCTTATAGGTCACTTTCACAGCAGCACTGTTTAGGAGTAGGGCCTATATATATGCCTAATTGAATTATATAGATCCACCCTATTCATAGGTACTATGTCGGAGAAACCTATACGTACTAGTTATCAGTTGGACAATGTTGTTTCATAATCAGGTGCAGACTGGGACTGTGATTCGGTTGGGGAAAAATTCATTTTGACCCGATGCCTACCCCCGATCGAATGGCGAAAACAAAATTAAATCAAGAAACCCCTGAAAAGAGAAATCAGGGAGATTTGTTTTCCAGCACGGGGACTGGCCTGATATTATTCCTTTTTCTGTTTTTCCTTTGGGGGCCTTTGGTGGGGGAACTGCCCGATATTTTTTTTCTTGTTACAACTGGATAACTCATTATCGTGGAATTAATCTGCGAAAATTAACTCCGATTAGATCTTGTATGAAAATTTGTTCCGACACGTCCTACATGGGAGGGGGGGGGGGGGTATCAGTTGACTAAAATATATTAAAGCTAAGCCTTTCGCTTCATAATTATTCCAGTTATGTACCCGCCACTTAAACAGGCTTACTAATTACTGGCTCAAAAAAATAACTTTTATTTTAATAACATTTTAAATCATTCTGTTGAATTCATAGCATTGTTGTTACAACTTTGATAACTCATTCAAAATAATAATAAAATTGGGCCTCTCTGTCCTGGGCCTGTAACATAAATACTTATAATCAATTTTAAGTCAATTTTTATGTTACAGGTCCCAGATCACTGATAACAATAGCAAGCAAAATGTACCCAAAGCCTAAATAACATCATCATGGGCAACAGAGGGCAGCCTATTCTGTTACAATGATAATTAGTTTTCGCAACCCAAATGTAACTTCGAAAAAGTGCACATAAAAGGTTCAAGCGAACATATAATTGAGCGGTAGAAAAGCTCGGATTCTATACGTACATTGATAACTGTTTTCTATTCACTCACTTCTACAATCGGGAGCAAAACTAACGAAAACCCTATAGGCTTGAGAAAGAGTCGAGAAATTCAGCAAGGCTATAGCTGAATTTCTTTAAATTAATTTGAACCTTTGCAAATGCTGTTTTATACACTTTATAATATATTGGGGCGCAATATTTAGCAGGAGTCATATGAAACTTACATGATATAGCCAAGGAATTATCACAGTTCTGTGATAATTCCTTGATATAGCGGGCAAAGCATTTACATCTTTATTTTTTTTAATTTCGACCCTTTCAGCTGTTTAAGAACTAGGGGGGGGGGGGGCAAATTACGAGATCCTGAAAGAAAATAATTATGCGAGGGAGCAAAGCGACCGAACTTTGGAAAATGTTTGCATTTTAAACCTTCAAAAACTAGATTTCTAACTTACTCTGCGGATTTGGAATTTCCTAGATATTTTCGCATTGAAATTATGGCATTTCTTATTCCTTACTTCTAATCATTAAAGAATGTGATGGTATTTCAAGATCAAACATTATGTGTTGGGATAATTATTAGTTTTAAGTTAATGTATCATAATTTATTTCATCCAAAAATATTGGGGGGGGGGAAGGCCCTAATAATACAGGCCATGGGGGATATATACCCCCCCCCCCCCGGGACTGACACCCATGGCTATTGGTATCAAAGGCATTCCATGCCGACTCAATTAAATCAACCCAAACAACAAATACAAGCTTATCTAAAACCCAGAACTATGTCTAATGGCTGTTTAAGTTCGAGGAGATTAAGAGTGTTATTGTCATTGAAACTTCCACAATAGATGTCTCCTATTGAATTATTCCCGGGTTGAATACCAAAGATATCAGCCATCCCACCTCATTCCGTATTGGACAGTCAGAGAGTAAGTAC
>CM046873.1:8957300-9152890 GCA_025617745.1 Heliocidaris erythrogramma | reverse complement strand
TTATACTCATGCCATGTTGTTTGCTCTCTAAACCCCATAGAGCTTTCCTATTGTGCTTACCCATGTTTATTTTCAATGGCCCACCTAGACGAACTTTGTAGCCTGGATTATCAGACACCAACATCACTCTTTTTCCTTGTTTTCTGTTCTTTCCATTTTTTCCCTTTCCATTTTTTTGTCCTTTCCATTTTTCTGAGCTTTTCCCTTTTTTGTGGACGTAAAGTCAAAGGTTGTATTCTTCTAACTTTAAACACGATGCTGGATTTAAATGGATACTCAACCGCAGATTGTGGATGTTTTTATGCCGCGAGAGGGCACCATGATCGTTCCCTGATCATGCCGTTGCCCCGCGGAGTGCAAACTTCAAACAGACTGGTCGCCGCGCAACCTTCAGACAGACCGGTCACTGCGCAACATATACGCTCCGCCTGAGCTTGAGCTCTCGTGCGAGATTCGGTCTTCTTCGTGCAGTCCAATGCATAAACTTTGTGTACTAGTGAATGGGCTTACGTAATCCAGACTTCCCCCACGGCCACATAGTGGCGTATACCTTTAAGCTCTGTCTGATTTTTTACAAAGGAAGTTAGAGGTCTAAGTGTTTGTTTTAATTAACATGACTTTATATAGTTCTTGTGTTGGATTTAACTCGATAAAGTAGATTATTGGCCAATGGTGTTATATACTGATGTAAAGAAAGTGCAAATTGAACTGTATAGGTTTGTGAAATTCATTTTGTATTTGACCTCGGGGATTGAAATCTCCAGCAGAAATTTGTTTGGACTCTGAAATATTTTTGACAGGAAGTGAAAAATACTCCATTTTTAAACAATGATTATTTAGAATTTGTAAAAAGGAATTTGAATATACCTTAGCAATGGCCTTGGAGATTACCAAAGCAAAGTAACTTTAAAAGAATGTAGACTCTCAAAGTTACAATATTTGGCAACATGCCCCATGCTAAAAGTACCTAACTCTTCTTTTGGCTAGCAGTAGCAGTTAGAGAGTAACATCTTGGGTTTTGCTTGATGACCTGGGTATTATTTGCTTGCTGATGTGCTAAATTTTTGTTTGCACTCGTGGGACCTGAACCTGGAAATGAGCTGTTGAAAGGTTGGAATCGGAAGCAGTCTGCAGCTCTGTGGTCTTCACTACTATAGCAGGGGAAACATTGATGGAGATCGAGGGCCACTTGAAAGTGGAGTGGTGGGACTAAGCATGCCTGTATCAGGATATGAGCCGAGATGTAGACCTATGTAGATGTGGAATGATTGCTTGAAAAATAATTGTTGATCCAATCTAAGTCGCTTATATCTGTAGGCTACTGTTTATATATGAATTATAATGCAGTGTACAGATTATTTTATGGACATGTGAGCTTCTTTTTTTTATTCTTTCGAAAGCGTAGGATTTTGTAAAGATGGTTAGTCCTGTTACCCGAAGATAAGTGTTGGTGTGCATTGAGATTTCTTGAATCTGTTTGGTGAACGGAATTCCTGTGTTAATGGGCCCCTGCAGACTTCAATCCTGTTATGTGAACTGAAGTCCTGTTGTGATTGTAGTCATTGGTCAGAATGCATTGTAGGAGGTTCATCTTACCATAGTTAAAGCCTCCACAAGTGCAGTATTTGTGTGGTGCGATGTTCCATAAACGGAGGTTTAAATCATCGTTTACAGCATGTTTTAGATTGACAAATCATATGTGAATGTAGACCATCGTAATTAGTCTTGTGAAGGTGAAAAGCTCCTGCTTGTCTGTGTTGTTAAATGAGTCAAGTACGTGGTAAGTGTAGTAGTATGACGTTTGATGGAGTCGAGCTTAGTCTTACATGTGTGAACAGCTCCTCTATGTCTGTGTTGTTGAATGGGTCAATAATAATGATAATAGTAATACATAAGATTTCTATAGCGCCATTATTCATTTTGATTAAATGCTCAAGGCGCTTTACAACAAAGAAAATTATACAAACGTAACAAGAGAATGAATAACAAGAAAAAATATCTGTTTTCAAAATGCAGTTTGAACAAATAGGATTTTAGGTTGCCCTTAAAGGAATTAGAGTTCTTCAGCTCCTGTGGAAGTGAATTCCGCAGGGCTGGCCTGGCATGAGCAAAAGCTTGTCCCCCCCCCCCAAGATTTTTTAGAAAGGGGAACATGTAAAAGATCAGAGTTGGAGGATTGTAGGGTGCATTGTGCATGGTACATGTAAGTGTAGTCGTATGACGTTTGATAGAACTGAGCTTCGTCATACATAGTGTGAACAGCTCCTGCTTGTCTGTTGAATTGGTCAAGTGCATGGTAAGTGTAGTAGTATGACGTTTGATAGAACTGAGCTTAGTCTTACATAGTGTGAACAGCTCCTGCTTGTCTGTGTTGAATTGGTCAAGTGCATGTTAAGTGTATGACGTTTGATAGAAATGAGTTAAGTCTTACATAGTGTGAACAGCTCCTGCTTGTCTGTTGAATGGGTCAAGTGCATGGTAAGTGTAGTAGTATGACGTTGATAGAATTGAGCATAGTCTTACATAGTGTGAACAGCTCCTGCTTGTCTGTGTTGTTGAATTGGTCAAGTGCATGTTAAGTGTAGTAGTATGACGTTTGATAGAAATGACCTTTGTCTTACGTAGTGTGAACATCTCCTGCTTGTCTGTGTTGTTGAATGGGTCAAGTGTATGTTAAGTGTAGTAGTATGACGTTTGATGGAGTGGACCCTATTGAGGATCCATGTAAGATGTTTATCAAGGAAATTCATCACTTCCTCCAAAGTCTGAGACCTGTCTAGGTCCTTCCCTCATGGGACCTACCAGGACCTGCCCCCCTACACCAACATCCTACAATCCTGGTGACTCTGCAGTTCTTGCTGCATCTAGTGTTTGACCCGCTTCAGGGGTAGATTTCATTCTTCCAAGTTTCTTTACCACCTCCCCTTATTTTATCTTTATCACAACATTTCTACAGTCTAAAGCTCCTAATTTTAAATCACCATTCAAAGGGCAAAGAAGTGACAGTGTTCTCAAAATGTTGCATTTTACTGTCTATATTGCTAGAGCTCTTTCTATGTTGATTGTCTCTTGCATGTCATTTACCATTTATAAGACTGATATCATGAAGTAACTTTCCATTAGTTCCGATGCAATATTACTGCCTAATTTGCATCCAAACTGCGGATAGTATCATTTAGGCCTATAATGAGATGAAAGCACTGTTGCCCAGAGTATGCCCTCCTACATGTAACAATACTATGGATAACAGACCCTAAATTGTGGAGGAAGTGAGCAATGTATATTTTTTTAGAAGTCTGATCGCAGCGCTGCCAATAAAATTGTCCAATAAGTGAACAATATGGCAAGATTTTGTGAGAAGTTTGAGGTGTGATATTTCAGGTGTGATAATAATGTCCACACTTTCTCTAATCAAATTTCACTGTTGAAGGTGGATTAGATTCTCACTGTATACTCCGACCAGTCATCCAATCCTATCTCTCTTCCCTTTCTTATTTGATACTTCGCTCATCTAAGCTCACTTTACCAGGTCTTGCCAAAGTGTAAAATGCAATTAGAGCTGTACAGAACTTAATCCCAAACACATGTGACCTTTTCATTATTTAATATCAGCGGCATAAAGACCTTCCCATTAACCTCAGTCTATTCTAAGGAACAAGCAATGCACCTGCTGTGCCTAACATGCCATTTCATAGACTAGAATTCATATTTGTATGATGGTGTATATATAGTCTGGCTCAAGACACCAGGAAATAAGTTCAATGCAAAGCAAGTTTTCATTTTAGTGAATTCATTTCTCAATTTCATTAAGAGATCTTACAGATGCTGCAATAATTATTTATTCTTCTCTGTGTTTCTTTAACAAATTTAAACAGTTGATTTTTTAATGAATTTTTTCTGAAAATGATTTAGAATGGTTTTGGAAATGATAAATACAATAACACATTTTCAGAGTTTTTATGTGAGACTATTTGATCTGAGTATAAACTGGACTGCTGTGAAGTGAACTGAGCCAAAACTTTCTCACATGCTGGGTTAAGGTCAAAGGTCAAGAGGTCAACTATGGAATTGCAGTTGAACCTGACATCTCTGTGACATTTACTGAACTTATGTCAGACAACAGATAAATATATTTTGGGACAACAGGAATTCATGCTGAGTATAGGGTCTTTAGTGGAATATTTTCAGAGTCAAATTCTACTTTCTTTTCTTCACACTATAGACGTTATAGGGCTCAAATACACAGAAACTGGGGGAGCGATGAGCGAGTCACTGTAGCTATGGAAAACTGTGAAAGAGCTCTGGTAAACTTGTTTTCTGACAAGAGAAGAGGCTACATACAAACTTGTGTGGGGAAATCAAAGTAATCTTGTGAGAACTTTTATATCTATTTAAGGAATGAACTTTGTATATAGAGATAATCATCGTCCATTAGTGCATTAGTTTGAATTGGGTTGCTAATCAGAAGATTCATAACATAATAAACCATTGCACTGTACAGGGTGTTGCAGAAAAAAAAATGCACCGCATGCTTGTTTGGTTACAAACATCCCTTGGTTCTATCCCTGGTTTAACTTGACAGCCTCACAGGGAATTTGTATCACACCACATCAGAATGCTGAATTTAGGAAGGCATAATTTATTCCCTCCCAAATTACAAAATGACACTAATGTCAGTTGTGCATATCTGTGGAGTACTGCGCACAAGCTAGGATGCTGTTTTCATCGTTTTCTTTTAGTTTATCATATTTTACTTGTTGATTATTGAACTCATTGAGTACTACGCCCGGGATGACTCGGACTGGACTCAACGTGAAATGCACGCGATATCAAAATTTAATTGTATCTAAACATGAAAGAAGGTACATGTATATGGGACACTTTTTATTGGGCACCCTGTACATTGTCCATCTCGTAACCTAACATGCTCACTTAGCAGTAATCCTCTACATATCCCTTCAGCCTTTATGAGACATGTCTGTTAGCTCCTTAGATATCTCAATAAATATATCATTGTTATGTACTTTACATAGATCTTGGACTCCCATCTTTTTTTAATTGGATGGATGCTTAACGCCCCATGCAGTTAGACCGTAAATCTGACCGCTTTACCAAGTGAAAAACATGACGTCCTTATGCTGCTTGTTCAACATTCGTTTCTTCCATGATACAAATTTGCTTGCTTGGGGTTGACGGTAAGACTCCAGCTCTGCCTAATTGCATTTTCCAAAAGTGCAAATTCCTTTCCGGGATCTTTTGTCGGTTGGATGCGTCGTTCCTCCAATTTCTTCTTTCATCTTGTCTGTGAGGCTCATCTGAGATTCCAGCCGTCTTATCATCTTCTGGAATTTACCGGCATCTAGGATGCAAACCTGGTATCTGGGTCTATATCTCTCCTCCTATTCCTCATCTATGAGGGGTAAGGTTAGGTGAGTTGGAGATTGGAGGAAGGGAGGATTAGTATAGGATGCAGGGGGGAAGGGAAGGGAAGGGGGTAAGGAAGAGGGGTCAGGATAGGGGGAAGGGGAAGTGGTAAGGGCTGAGGGAAAGGGTTATAGGAATGGTAAGGATGGTTAATGGGGAGGGGTAATAAAAGGAGTAATGGGGGAGAGGTCACAGGAATAAGGAAAAGGGAAGGGGCAAGGTGTTAAAGGAGTTGCAGTGGAAAAGAAGAGGGTAATGGAAGGGGTAGGGGTGAGGGGAGGTTTGGCATAGAGGCAGATGGAAAAGAGGGGTAAGGGAGAGATTATAGAGAATATTATGTTAACTTGCAAGACTTAGAAATGGCATTTCAGTTATCTGTCTCTTATTAGTTTCAATACTTAACACATTTTTTGCTGAACTTCTCATATGACCCAAATAACTTCCTCTCATAATTTGATCCAAGTAAGAGAAATTATTAGGGGATTTCCTGTCCTTTAGTTGATAATCTGCTTGATTTATTATGAGTGCTGCTGCCAATCTTGTTAGACTCTCTGGGATAGATGTTTGCATGATCATTAGATGATACATTACATGCAGGTATTGGATATTTGTTCAGAGAGGGGGAGAGAAAGAGGGAGGGGAGCAAGGAAGATAGACAGGTAGATTGAAAAGAAAAAGATTGAGAGTGGGGTGAGCAGTAGACAGTGACAGGAGAAGGAGAGTGAACGAGAGGTTGAGAGATAGAGAGGGGGGGGGGGGGGGGGGGGGGGGGGGGGGTTAAAAAGAGGGAGGTTAAGAAGAGGGAGGTTAAGAAGAGGGAGGTTAGGGAGTAAAAGGAGAGATGAGGGGAGAAAAGAGAGAGAGATAGAGATAAAGAGATAGAAGAGGGGAGGGGGATGAGATCCGTGCAAAGTAAGAGGAAGTGAATAAGTACTTGATACCAACATGCACCTGTGCACACCTTTTCTAATTCAATTCCATCACTCCAAGAAGATCTTGTATCACCCAAGTCAGCTTAGTTGTCAAGAAGACAATTCCTGAAAAAGGATGTAGGGTTGTAAATTCATATCATTTTTCCAATTTCATTCGATGTTTTAGACCACTCAGAATAGCGTTGGAAGAGAAGCATACTGAAGCTTTTCGTCTTGCGCTCATCAAAATAAATCCGCAAGAATGTAGAAAGGCAAAATCTAACAATATAAATGGATATAAACCATTCTTTAGATATATAAAGTTGGATATTCATGACCTCTGGATGATCAAACACATTTGGAGTGTAGTTCCATCTGGGGTATAAAACCAAACAATGCATATTTCTTCTAAAACCCAGCTCAAGGAGAATTTAATACATAAAGACCTTTCTCGGCTCCCATTTTTCCCCCCATGTCATATTTTTGCTATAGATATGTGAAGTATTTGTTTGGTATGGATGAGCAGTAATAGATTGGATATTTGATCTTTAAATTCCCCTGCGTATTCCTTAAGGCAATGACCAACGATTCCAGGAGTTGAGGAGACTAAAACTCTAAATGTAGTAATTCAAAAAGGAGAAAAGAGGACTTTTGTCCATGATGATTGCGAGGGAAGGCTAGTGAAATTAAGGGTTGATAAAGATAAAATGATGAGTTCGTACAAAAAATTTAATCCCACAAGAGTTGATGCAGAATGACTGAAAGGGAAATTGTCTACTGAGTGCCAAAAGGGCGTTAACTCACATGATTTAACATAGTGTTAACATCTTTCTTGCTCTTGCCAATGATATTCAAAGCTTGTGCACCGAGTCTGGTTGGATCCTATCACATCCATTCAGTTTAGCAGAGCGCTGAGAGATCCAATATCTCCCTTGCGCCTTTGGGAGTCGGTTCAGCAGCGTGAAAGTAAGCCTGTCAGTTATTAGGTGGAGTGTGAGGGGTCAAGTCTAAGGTTAGGGGTCAAGTCTGGGGGTCAACTCTTTGAAAGGGTCAGAAACAGTAGGATAATGAGAAGAGCCCTGGGGGCCACCCATTCACTGTCCTGTGAAGTGAACAATTAACAGTTTCAGAAACTCGGTCTTTCGCTTGTGAATCTTGTTGCAACTATTACGGCATGGTGCCCATCTATGTGTTCCTTCTACTCATTCTGCACAAGCAATGTACAAACGTGGAAGTACTTTTCACAGATCCTCATTATGTCTTTGCTTCACCTGTTGTAATAATATTGATCATAGGTAAACAACAAATACAATCGAATGCATAAATGGAGTTAAATTTTATATTTTATATAGGATAGATACTGCAATGTCAACTGTTTATTTTTCAATCATAAACTAGCTTTTCTATATATTTTTGAATGACTATTACGGCATGGTGCCCATCTATGTGTTCCTTCTACTCATTCTGCACAAGCAATGTACAAACGTGGAAGTACTTTTCACAGATCCTCATTATGTCTTTGCTTCACCTGTTGTAATAATATTGATCATAGGTAAACAACAAATACAATCGAATGCATAAATGGAGTTAAATTTTATATTTTATATAGGATAGATACTGCAATGTCAACTGTTTATTTTTCAATCATAAACTAGCTTTTCTATATATTTTTGAATGATATATTGTAGGTTTGAGTTAATGTTTGTCTAAATCGAGTGCTTGCATATTTTATAGTCTTGTAATATTAAGTGGTGAATAAATATTTACTTGTGGGAGGGGAGTCTTTTTTCCATTTGTGAAACTGTTGAAAGGGCTAATCTCTAAACTATTTTAGTTCCTAGTGGAAAATATTAATCTATGTAATAGCTACCTTTGCACCTTGTGTTTTTTAAATCTTCACTCCACCTCTTAATTTTTTTTTCTCCTTCCTCCTTCCCACATGTGTTGTTCATTGGCGAAATGTAATGCATACACAATATTTAAAGAGGATATTTTTTTGACAAGCCTTACATTCTTTGTGATTAAAAATCTTGCAAAGTTCTTTATACAGTGAAACCTGTATATAAAGACTGCTGAAGGGAGACAAGAAAAGCAGTCTTTATGAGCAGGTGATCTTTATATACAGGTTCCTTTAATACACATATCAATGAGAAACACTTTTCAAGGGAAACAAAAAGTATGGTCTTTATAGACGGGTGGTCTTTCTATACAGGTGGTCCCTAAAGCAGGTGTGACTGTATCATGAAGCCCACTCTTCAAGTTTGCTGTGAGCTCTCATTTGATCATGGGCATGAAAAGCTAGATAATATTAAAAATTGGTTTAGGACAATATCATCATTCTAATTCTGTTCTCATAAACTTGATCATGATTAGAATTTGGAGTTGAAGGATTGTTTTGTGATGAAGTGATTCACTCATCACTGCAGGCAATGTTTTTGGAAGGAAGAAAGAGAAGGATGTTGTCATTTCACACCTTCCTCCTTTAAAGTGATTTGGTAACTTTGTAGAGGCTTGATGAAATCTGAGCTGCCTGGCCTTACAGCGCTATCAGTGTATGTAATGTGTAAAAATGAAGGGGGGGGGGGGGGGGGAAGCACTTTAAAATCATATCTTTCACAAAAGTAAACATATGCAAGTGACTGGATTTGCCAGACTCATTTTCCCCATAGACTCAGTGTTAGACTAAAGCGTATGGCCATACGCTTTCGTAAATTAATTCATTCATAGATATCTTAATAATAGCATTATATATTTGAAAACCTTTCTATGCCTGGCTATTTATTTATCCTTCTGAACATCATTATACAAGACAGGTATCAAAATTCAACAATTTATTAAATCAAGCCTCCACAAAGTTACCGACTGCCTTTAATATGATGATGAGCTGGTGGTGTGTAAAGTATTCATGGGATGTGTGGAGCTGGAGGGGTCTCATCTGATATGCTGCCACCCCTGAGGTTCTGGCTGACTTCTCAGAGAGGGATGCCCTCATTTCTTAGGGGGTATTCTGGTCACTATGTTATAGCTATTGCCTTCATCCCTGCTCTGTTTTATTTCCCTGTACATTTTATATCCATAGAGCTTATCTTACACTTTCTTCCATATTCAGTTCACCTCTTCTGTATTTTCATCTCATCTGTTTCTTGACATAGATCCTTCTACTCCGCATTACCGTAACACATGTATTTACTGTTCTTATTCATTATGCATCTTTATTTCTGTCTTTCTCCCTCTCTCTGTGTCTCTGTCTCTCTGTCTCTGGCTTTGTCTCTTTGTCTCTGTCTCTCTCTCTTTGTCTCTGTCTCTGTCTCTCTCTCATTCTCTGTCTCTCTCTCATTCTCTCTGTCTCTCATTCTCTCTGTCTCTCTCTCATTTTCTCTGTCTCATTCTCTGTCTTTCTTTCTCTCTCTCTCTCTCCCTCTCTCTCTCTCTCTCTCTCTCCCCTCTCTCTCTCTCTCTCCCCCTCTCTCTCTCTCTCTTGCTCTCCCCCTCTCTCTCTCTCTCTCTCCCCCTCCTCTCTCTCTCTCTGTCCACCTTAATTTTCAATTTATTTCATCATCCAGTAAAAATACATTAAATAGAAAAAGGAAACTACAAGAAAAGCGAGCTTGAAGAGCTGTAGTTCCACATTTTCCCATTTTCACCACTATGGCAGTATGAATCTGTAGGTGAGAAAAGCCCTGCAAAGCCTAACAGGGCAGAAAATATGTGCATGAATGAGAATGTGATTATCTTCAGTACGTAAACCAGCAGGGTCACTTTATCACACCTCTTAGAATTTGCATTTTCAGAAGCGTTACATCCAGTGGATATGTGCATCCGTTTGCCTGGTGCATGATGATATAGGATTAAATTATGATAATCATATTTTTAAAAACATGATTATGGGGGAAACTCTTTTAGATATTAAATTTATTGCAAATGGAGGTTGGTGTAGCGAGGAATATTAATTTCTGTTGTAAGAAAAGGTGAAGTCTAGCTGTATGTAAGAAACTAATGGGTGTGTAGGTAAAGGAGGAATGGCAATGGGAGTAAAAGAAAAGAGTCATGCAGTGAAAAAGAGGCAGCTATATTGCTAAGATGGAAGTACAGAAATGGACAAACAGATGGACAGGTGTAGATGTAGACATGCAGATGAATAAGGTTTATTGATCAAACTGAATATTGCCGTGAGTGAGCTATATCAGGAGACTACATTGATCAGTTTTACCTGGGATGGTGGTTACTGTAGATGCATTTGGAAGCTTGTTTTACATCTAAGTGATAAACACAAATGGCATTTGAATTTCCTGACTTTCTGGACCTGCACTTCAAACTGATGCCGAAACTAAACAGCATTCTCACAAATTACCAGAGCGAAGCCAGAAAGACGTTAACGTGTATCCTTAAACACAGAGTTAACACCCATCTAGCAATCAACATATATGCTACCATATGAAACAGTTTGATTTCTATATTTATTTCAATAATGAATTTTGAAAAGAATATGATCAAACTTGATTCAATTTGTTCCATTCATTTTTTGCTGCCAATCAATGCCTTCTCACATACCTAGATACTTGGATGATATGGAGTCAGTTATGGAGATGCTGATATGAAGAAAAAGGAAAAAATTACTCAACCAGTTTTGTGTAAGATGTATCTTCCATATCATTGGAAGCTCACATGACAGCGTCAAGAGAATTGGAAAGTTAAATACCCGTGTAATATTTCCATGGATGTTGAAGGTATTTGGAAAGGCAGGATAAATTGGGCCAAATTTGTGCGCGGGTTCCTTTACACGGCCGGCCGGCCGGCGTCGTGGTCGGAGGGTTAGCGGGGGATAGAGTAGAAATTAGTCAAGTTATTGGATTTCAGACGAAGCTGAGGTGAGTAATTAAGAGGCTTTATGAAGACTGGGTTTGGGTGAATCGGGTCACCCATGGTAACGCACTCTTTGAGACGATTTCACACCAGCTTGAAGCCAGGAAATTGCTCCCAATTAGAAGAAATGAATAGTCTAGCTCTCAGCTTGAAGTTTGTTTTCTTTCTATCTGAATACAATCATGTAGTGAGGTCCAGAAGGTCGCTAACTCATTACCATTTCACCAGTGTTAATGCCCTTCTGGCTCTAACAGAAAATATAATTAGAATATTTTGATTAATAGTCTATCATTTCTCTATCAGTTCATTTTTTCGAAAGAGATTCATCTTTCAGTAGACCGCTTCAGTAATGCATACCAATTTTATGCATACCTTTCAAAGGTTGTTCTTGACAAACCTGAAAGCTTGTCTTGGCGGGCATAGCAACAAATAATGTATGCAAACTGGATTCGAAGCATTGAGGCTCATTTATAAAAAGCATGTTCATGGAATAGCTCGTCACTAGGTGCTCAGAGAATATATGTGCATAAATTTGCATACATTACAGAAGCGGCCTATTCAGGCTAGATGAATTTTGGGCCAGTGGTTTAGCTCTGGACCTGCAACAAAGTTCATAGGAATAAAAAGTCTAAAAATGGCTACAAAGGAAATTTTACTTTTTTATAGTAGTCAAAAATAAGGCTCCTATGATAATAGAAGAAAAAGATCCTCCCTTGCAAAATGGGTTGGGTTAATTTTTTTCTTCTAAAATATAGTTATTTAGACTTGAAGTCAGGCTATGTCTATCACTCACATGAGAAGCTATAGTGCTATCAGGCCTGGCTAACTTTGGGTTATTTACTCGGCTTTTTTCTTGTAATTAGCTGCAAGCTGACTCAATCACAGAGCTTAAAGAAATTTCACTTTTTTTTTTAAACTTCAGGAGACTTGAGAACATACCCTATAACCCTTTCTGTACGATTGAGACATCTTATGTTATCTCGTATCATTTAACAGAGATTGAATGCCCCTTGGGTGCATATTATACAATTGAAATACAACAATGAATGGGTTAGATAAGATAGTAAACCATTACATAGAAGGCATGGTAAAGCAGAAAATGAAATTCACCATGACATAAAAACAGATATATGGAGAATAAACAACCCCCCAAATATTTTTCTTACTCTTGAAGACTAATTTGTTTTTGTTTTTGTTTTTGTCTATTTGTTTTTTTCTTGTTCATAATATTTTTGTTTAATTCATGATCAATTATCGGTAAATGCAGAAAAACGCAGTACATTAATTTTCGCGGAACTGCGCTATTTTCGGCGGGCGCGAATTCTAGAACACACGAAAATATTAGCACGATTATGCTTGTTTTGAATGGATGCAGCATTTATGCGCGCTTCATCTGATTAATAAATGTTTGAATCCAATTCATTTTTTTGTGTGTAATTGTGTCTGTATTGTGCATTTAAATGGACCGCGGTGTGCGTGAAACAATAAATGGAGCCACATTTTTGCGAGCGAGTAATTGTGCAGCGCGAATTCAAGAAACCGTGAATATGTTTTGGGGTCGCTCAGCGCGAAAATTTAATCCACGCGAAAATAACAGCGTTTACAGTATCAGTATCTTTAGCCAAACCTGGTATTGAGTAAGATATAATTTCTTTCTACGTTGCTGTCGTACTTGTATGTACAATCGGATTTGAGTACAAGTACCAAAGCTTAGTTCCTTATACCCTCTGTCATGGCAGATATAACATGCATGAAAACACAGGCATTGAGGAGAGACACAGGGAATCACCCCCCCCCCCCCCCTTTAATTTGTTCCATTTCGTGGTCTCTTTACCCCAATTTATTTCATGGTATTTGTGTTAAATTCATAATATCTGTATCTTTACCCCAACCTGATATTGAGTATTAAAGATAGAATCATGCAACGTCTTTTTACATTGCTGTAGAATCTGTATGGTCGGATTTGAGTGAAGTTTAGCTTCCCTTACGGTCTGTCATGGTGGAGATAACATGCATGACAACACAGGCATTGAGGAGAGATATAGAGTGGACGGAAGAGAGATGGAAATGAATGAAGCTATCAGACAAATAGCTAGAGCGGATGGAATAGAAGATGTTGTTTCCCTAGCCAGGCCAAATGAAACATTTCCTCGCAGGGCAATCATTAATTTGGCATTCACATTGGGACAATTTCTGGGAGGCGCTCGTTTTCTCGAAGAATCGTCGGATTGTTCCGTTGACGATTCATGCTCGATGAGACTGCCAGGCATTGCTATTCATTTCACGTTGAATAAAACACATTTCCTCTCACTAAAGGCCAGTGAAACTCACTCATAAGGTCATGAACTATTCATTTATCAATCTAAATGAAAGACAGAGTGGGCAGATGAACTGATGAAACCTAGAATTATGACTAATGTATCTTTATTGTCGTGCATGGCCAATAAATTTTGAATGGAATTGAACTGATTTGAGTTCGGTTGAAAGTTATTAATATTTAATGTGAAATATTACACTTTGAGCATACCATTTGTATAGCATTGTGTGATTTTATGCAATATGTCCCTTCTATTCTAATATATTATATTTGGACAAGTTTCCTTGGAGTCTTCAAAAATGTATTGATTTGCTGATATAATAATGTCTTATATTATTCCTCCAAATTCTCTATGTATGTCATTAATTGATGTATCTGTTATGATTAAAGATATTCACACATCAATTTAACCTTCCTGAAGCGTTAAACATTTTCCATCTTTAACAGTCAGTGGGAATTTGGATGCATTTATATTTTTCGGCAATATATCAAGTCATATCATGCAGAATACATTCATTGTACTTGCCAGTTTCATAGTAATGATGAAGAAGACCTCAGTCTCTCTTTTCGCCCTCATCTCTGCTTTGAAGAGAGATGACCAAAGAGCTGTCAATGACGCAAATAAGCGAGATAAATAATTCACTTACATCTGTTATCCTCTTCCTCATGTCTAATCCTTTGTCAAACCTGTCTGTTTTATAAATGCTGCCCAAGACTGATGACACACCGCATGAATCTCAAGTGTGTGGGACCACACAAGGATTTTGTGTGGATAAGTATGTGCGTGTGTGTATTCGAAGGTCAGAGTACCACACGCATATCAGCACTGGGGACTACATAGGAGGATTGGTGTCAAATTATTCTAATTTTGCTGGCATGATAGAATGCTATGAATGAAGTACAGCCTCTTCCATGCAAACACACCCACTGTGGTAGAAACTGGTAGATGATAATAAGTTCACATCCATGTTTAGCCTGCATATGGGGATAGAATGCTAAGAAATGAAGCAGTCTATATAGAGTGGAAACACACCATTATGTAAAAGACTGGTGGATAATGATTTCTCATCTGCATTTTGCTGGCATCTAAACTTGATTGAATGCTTAGAATTGAGTACACTCTCTTCTTGGTGTAAACACACCAATTATGAAGAAGACAGGTAGATAATGAGTTCACATCTGCGTTAGATAGATGGGATCATGCACTTGTGTATATGCAATGTGCCTCTAGTCCCACATATAGAGAATTGATGATGGCTTACTGTGGTAGGATTAATGAGCATTTACAATCACGCTAGAGGATGGATCAATGGGAGAGTGTTTCATTTAGTGATTGGAGAGCCTCCCCCGTTTTCTTTGAATCTTGATATAAGTAAGGAATGTTTTTTTCTTTGCTTTATATGTTGATTGAAAGAAAGAGGTCTCGATACCACAACAAGGATTACACCAAATCCTTGAAGATATCTGTCTGTATCCCTAATTCTATGAATAACCTCCTTTTAGAAGTCCTGATGATTACTTTGCAGGTGCATACAAACTCAGGCACAGAGAAACTGCAGACAATTCCCATACATGGACTTGTAATGTACACATGACCAATGGATGAACTTAATTTTACGACATATTTTAGTCCTTCTTCCATTTCCTTGTAAATCCTCCAACTCTGGCGTCTGTTCACTTCATCCGCTCAATGGACGATGCATTTCTTTTTACTTTTGTGTGAGATCGATGAGACGAGAGTTCTCACCTCACATGTGCCCCACTATTTGTCCTTTAGTCCCATGTATAGTCAGGTGACGTAGGCTGCCTGAATTATTAGCAGGTCTATTCCCAGCATTGATACACTGCTCTATTATTCATCTACCTTGATGCACCTGCCCTCCGCTTCCAGTCTCGTTCACACTTAACTCGATAAACCTCTTAAACGAGAAATTGCCAGAGCAAAATAAGATTGAAGCATTGTGTGCATCATTTTTCGTATCTTATCACACACAATATATGGTATTAGAGGCCTTAATTTCATGCAGTTTTTCCAACCCCACTGCCATTCATTTTCACGTATAAAATTGTCATATTTTGCAGCGGCTTCATGTTGAAGGCGGTTTACTGCTTCTTGGCTGAACGAGGCTGTATGGAGTAAATGACTGGCTTAACCCTATCAATGCCATGCTGGAATGAATCCTCATCTATCTACATTGTACTTCTTGCTGAAAACCAAGTTTAGATTGCTCTCGGGCATTTCAAGAGTTAACCATTATCTTCTTGAAGGCCAAAGGGTCTATGGAAGTAACATACAGTTTTTCTCCTGTATATTACCCTGTTGTATCTGTGTGGTTGATTGAAGTCAGAATTAAAGGGAAACTCAACTGCAGATTGTGGACGTTTTTATGCCGCGAGAGGGCACCGTCATTGAGACATTGATCCAGTTGGTTGGTTCGTTGTTTTTCTGCAAGGAATTGTCTGGCAGAAATAAATTGCAGCTTTTCTTCTGTTGGATACATCACAACTATTATTAGGTAGAATGGGTAGGCCTAAGATTCATGCCAGGTGAGCTGTATATTTTTTATGCGCTCATGTGACCACATACACGTATGTAAAAACTCTGCCAACCACATTTCCCACTTCGTATTCAATACATATAAAAATCTTTCATATTTCAATTTATTCTCTCTCTAACAATGTGAATGATAGTTTCTTTGCGTGCAGTGATATTCATAAAGTTTAATCACATGATGTACTGTGTCATATCATAGAGAGAAGAATATTTATCAAAGCAAGGTATTTATGCTGATCACACACTATGTAAGTCTGCACTGACTTGACAAGGGATTTCCACTCATTTCTATGATGCATGATGATCGTATCAAAAACATATTACTTACAGGGAATTATTCATGTTATGTTCATTCTCCTGATGCATCCAGTATAACTTATGCCATCCATATTGTATATTTTTATATTCGGTACTGTAGGATATTTCTGTATCACAGAGATCGCTACTTTAAATCATATTACCGCAGATCAATACCTTAGTACAACAAGGGCACCCTGTATGTATTTGCTTGCATGCTTTACCAACCCATCCCTCCCTCCCTCTCTAAGAGTGCATATTGCCAAGAGGGGCCAACGATTTCATAAAGAGGGTTGATGGGCGCCCAGCATGATGACGACCAAGATGGCTCGTTGGTGGAGTGTGTCCTCTCCGGCTAAATGTGTGTTTTTTCAGGTAATTGAATTATTAGGCGCAAGGACACGATGGGGTCAGTTTAGTCAAGATTGAGTGAGCCCTCTAGTGAGTTGACATGCAATATCAAGGGAGGAGATAGTCTTGGCATCATCAACATACACGCCAGGCAAGATGGAATATCACAATAAGCCCGTTTGTAGGTTGCATGACACATGATCTGGCAACATTAGCTCTCTGTTCAATTCCTACCTGCAAAACTAAACCTAACTCTAAACCTAAACCCAACACTGACCCTAAACCTAATCCTAACTCTAAACCTAAACCCAACACTGACCCTAAACCTAATCCTAACTCTAAACCTAAACCCAACACTGACCCTAAACCTAAACGTAACTCTAAACCTAACTCTAAACCTAAACCTAACTCTAAACCTAAACCTAACTCTAAACCTAAACCTAACTCTAAACCTAAACCTAACTCTAAACCTAAACCTAACTCTAAACCTAAACCTAACTCTACACCTAAACTTAACTCTACACCTAAACCTAACTCTAAACCTAACCCTTAACCCGATCCTGAACATAAACCATAAACATAAACATAAACATAAACATAAACATAACCCTAAACCTTTCTTGCTGCTCTAATGCTAACCCTATATCTTTGCCAGAATAAAACCTGGAGCATTTGCCACCCAAGCAAATGCTGGATCACCAGTTATGTAACGTGCAATCAGGGCCCTGTTCCATGAAACTTGCTATCAATAACAAGGCACGATAGTTGTTATAAGCTACTGAAATCCTTGCATCTGTTTGGCTGAGAGCAAATTTGTCATAGAAATGTGGCAGTCGTTACTGATAACAAGTTTTATCAAACAGGACCCTGTACATGAGGTAATTTGTACTAAATCCACTTTACAAATAAAGGATTTGTGCTTTTGAAAGTATTTTTAAAAAGGAAGCAAAACCTATTCATGGAGTACCATCACCTTAGGACTGATTATGCTAAGATGCACAGTGTGGAACCAATCCATCTTTAAAAGTTGGATTGATTTGATTGATTTTATTTTACCATGCATCAAATACAAAATAACATATCAACAGAATAAAACAGTCATAGCATGGGAGGGGTTAGTCATAAGCCTAAGGCTTGAAAGTAAACGCCCCTCAAGAAATGATAAAGTCCCCCTTTAAAATATAAAAGTTCTTTGGATAGTTGCTGTCATTGAGGCCATGTGCTAACTACTTACTGGTATTTGACTTGGTGTGATCGACTGCTTGCAATTGCGATATGCTCCTTTACCTCTCTATGAAATATGTAAGAACTTGTATTGCTTGCATATTTATATGGAAATGCACATGTATCTAAGTGCTTTATACAAGTGTATATCTACATGCAGGCATCTCATGTGTGGGTACCAGGAGAATTCCGTAGTGCTTATTCTGTTCTATGAGGAATATTTGCAAACTGGAGTGCTTGTCATTACAAAAGTGAGTGGTAATAGATAAATATTGAATTGAAGTTTGTAAAAACTCTTATCCCTTAAGTGGTCCTTTATTACTTTTTTTTAATGTAGAAAATTAATGCCAGAATGAATTTACGTTTTATTGTATGAAGGAGATATAGATCTTATTTAAACACATATAAATCATTCATATTTATGCTTGTATATAATCTGCACACATAAATAAATCTACATGCAAATTTTAGGGTCTGATTATATATTCAATTGCAGATCAAAAGAGTTGCATTGAATTTATTAAATGCATAGAAAAAGAAGGGTGTAGATTAATTGACAAGTGTGTTATCTTTAAGTCATCTGATCTTATTACCTCGGGGCAGGGTCTGGTGAGTGAGGCTGTATCCAGGCCATGTTATGGAGGTATCTATATCGAAACATTAATAATTCATGGTGGGTTTTATAGCCGGCATCCTTTGGAAACCCTTACTCAAGTGATAGCAATCTACACTCATTTACAAATCTGATTCTTAGTCTGAATTACACATGGCCAAGGCTAGAGCTTCGTTCATACATAACAAGTTGGACTGCCTGGAAAAACCGTCGCAGGATAATAAAGCCTATATAATAATAATAATAATACTTGGTTCTTTTATAGCATATTACACATAGCAAAATTGCATGTCTCTATGCTCTGAGAAGTAAGAAAGTATTAAGTAAGAATCTGTTGAGAGCCAGAAGGTTGTTAACTCTTGTTAAAATATAAGAGTCTGTCTCTCAACTTACGGTTTCACAAGCAAGTGAATGGCAAGTGGGGGTGAAAAAAAGTAGCTTTGAGCAAAAATGGCCCCTAAAGAAAACCACTTCTCCGTGTGTAATAAGATACAGAAATGAGAAGGGCACTTTTTTAAGTCACGTTATTTTGCCGTTATTTCGAAAGGCTGCTTTACTGTGTCATGTTTATTTTTGTTTCATGACCAGTCAAGATGACTATTTTTGGCATAAATATTAATTTTGAAGTTAATAAAAAAAAATTCTTGTTTGAAAAAGTACATTGTATTTTTATTTCCAGTTATTGTTAGGTACTTGGACGTTGAAGAAGAAAAGGAAATCATATGATTCATGCCAAAATTAAAAAATACTACCCCCTTCTCGAACAGGCACTTGGCACTTTTCCCAACTTTTCATGATGTAAGTGTGAACGAGGCTTTAGTCTGAATTTCCGATGGCCATGGTTTAGTGCTATCAGGTTGAATTGATCAGGGAGGATGAAGTCGTGTGCTTAGAGACAGAAGGGCATTAGCTCTATCTGCAGCACAGAGCTAATGTCCTTGTAACTCTCAAGGGATGTTATCTTCCCTGGTTGGGATGCAGAGATCTAGTGATTGAATTTGTCCCGCATGTTTACAGACCTTTTAACCCCTTGCACACTTGGATATGAATGTTTCATAGAGGAGAGTGAGAGGGAGATACAGGTATTGTAAGGGTTAAGGACGTTGAGTTGTTCATCTCTTTGAAAGTGTTTTTAACTCTTTGAAAACCATGGTCTGATTTCTTTAAAGTTTGAGGTTCAGCATAAAATTTGCTCACTAATAATCAAGATAATCTAGCATAGGAAAGGGTGTGGAGGTTGAGATGTTCATGGGTTTACAGAGATATTAAACCCTTGAGATATGAACGTTTGTAGTGGAAGAGAGAGAGAGAGGGGGGGGGGGGGGGGGGGGGAGAAAAGGGGATTAAGTATGAGAGAGGTTAAGCAACAAGGGAAACCAAGTATACAGATAGAAAAAAAACATAGAAAGAGAGAGAGGGAGAGGAAAGAAAGAGAGAGGAAAGAAAAAGAGAGAAAGGGTTGGTGATTTCACATCTACCAAAGATCAAGATGATATTCACTCCATTTCTCTATCTCATCTTCTGATCTATGTTTCTTCCTAAGCCAATAGTGCATACAGATAATGAAAAGGAGATGGATTAGGTCTTTATGGTATTACATTGTGTGCTGAGAGCTAGGTCTTAACCCTATTTTGTTTAAAACGGAATTAATTCTCTTGATAGCTCACGATATGAAATGGTTAGAATGAATATGTATGAAGTTGTAATTTTTCCCAACAATCACCAAAGCTGTTTTCATCCATCCTTTTAGAAGCTAGTATGGATTCTAATTAACAGATCCATGTGCACTCTCTGCTAAATGATCTGATTTAGGCCTAATCAGTAATGCTGTTCTGGCTCCGAGTCAGACAAGATGTAACTCTGGGTATTCAAATCACCATGCCCCTCAGCTCAGCTGCCGTGCTATTTTTTTTCTTCATACATGTATCTTATTTTGTCTTCCTGTTGTGTTGGATCCTCATTATATATTCTAGTCATCCATCTCTAAGCTCACAAATTGTGAGGGAATTCCCCTGCTTTACACCTTAATCTTTATTCCTCTTCTCTCTCTCGCTCTCTCTCTCTCTCTCTCTCTCGCTCTCTCTCTCTCTCTCTCTCTCGCTCTCTCTCTCTCTCTCGCTCTCTCTCTCGCTCTCTCTCGCTCTCTCTCGCTCTCTCTCGCTCTCTCTCGCTCTCTCTCGCTCTCTCTCGCTCTCTCTCGCTCTCTCTCGCTCTCTCTCGCTCTCTCTCGCTCTCTCTCGCTCTCTCTCGCTCTCTCTCGCTCTCTCACAGACACACACACACAAACAAATGCTCCTTAATCTTTTCTCTTTAATATTTCTTTCCCTTTCCATCTTTTTCTGTTTCTCTCTTCCTGCCCTTTCTCCACTCTCATTTTCCCTTCCTCTCACTCTCTCCCTTTCTTGTCTTCTTACTTCATCTTCTCTTTTGCCCTTCTTTCCCCAATCTCATCTCTTTGTCTCTCCCCTCTCTCTCTCTCTCCTGATTCTTCATTCCAGTCACAGCCTGCCTCGCCTCTCTCCAACCTCCATATCACCCTACCTCCCCAGTGCCATGTAGCTTCCATTAGCATAGGTACAAGGATACCTCACCTTCCAACACACACCACCCCGTATTCCATAGCCGGTACCTATACAAGACACCACATAACCACCCATGCTGGTGATATTGTACACTCGGCTAAATATAGACCCTTTCCCACTCGCTCAATTTGCAATATATTTCATCTCCATCCTTTGCTACCTTTATGAGTTACCTGGCCTTCTTTGGATGAAGTATGATGTGCTAAAAATAAATCCCTCTTCCTGTCGGCTCAGAAAAACCTCTCTGAAGAATAAAAATCCTTTTCTGACAGCAAAACTGTACAAGATGCTCAGAGCAGTTTAGTTCAGACAATCTCTAAAAACAGGGCTGTCATTGGAAAATATAGAAAAATATAAATTGCATTCTGTGAAATTACTGGAATAGTTATGTTTTAAATTAGTGATAAATCTATTTACTTTGCATAAAATTTGAAGCTCCTAAGTTTTAACATTTCAAACTAAGTGATATAGCTTTGTAGCAGAAAGTTTAATACATTAAATGTTTTCATTCAGTATTGTTCACTAGCACTCTACTCTTGTATGATCTGATATTTATAGAGACGGCATTCTTTCTCAAAATATTTCTGATATTGCTTATGATGTTTGATCTCTAAAGCACTTATATCCACCTGTAATTGCACCAAGATCCATAAAGCAATCTGTGAATATCATTTATACGAAATTACTTAATTGATAATTGACTTTAATAAATATACAATATCTGCTTTCTTGTGAATTTTCACCTATGTCTGAGTACAGTAGACCATGCAGACCCTGCTTTCTGTTTTCTCTGCATATTATATTCCTGAGGTTGAGAAGTTAAGAACATTCCGTACTAATAATGTCCAAATCAGATTACTAGGATTCGCATTCCGTCAACAGTCGTACCAGACATGCAGGGCAGCGCACCAGAGCTTTGTGATTTAGGAAAGGATCCTTATTCCAATCTGTAGATGAGCATATACAGCCTGACATGTAGAATCCCTTGAGAGTCGTGATGATACAGTCGGATGCAATCAGCAGACAAATCCCAAAACGTTCATCTTACTTACCCTCTATTTCTACTTCGGGTAGGCCCTACTTCTTACCTCTGTGTCAACCTCTCTGGTCTTGCACTCTTCCTCTCTCTCCAACTCCAAATCTGTCTTTCGTCTCTCTCTCTCTCCCTTTCACTGTTCCACTCTCGTCTCTCATTCATCCCCCTCTCTCTCTCTCTCTCTCCATCTCTTAACCTCTATCTCTACTTCATGTAGGCCCTACAGTCAACCTCTCTGGTCTTGCACTCTTCCTCTCTCTCCAAATCTGTCTGTCTTTTGTCTCTCTCTCGCTCTCTCTCTTCTCTCCCTCCTCCTTCCCTCCATCCTCCCCTCCACCCTCCCCCTCCACCCTCCATCCTCTCCCTCCACCCTCCATCCTCCCCCTCCACCCTCCATCCTCCCCTCCCCTCCACCCTCCATCCTCCCCCTCCACCCTCCATCCTCCCCCTCCTCCCCCCTCCCCCTCCCCCCCCTCCCCCCTCCCCCTCCATCCTCCCCCTCCATCCTCCCCCTCCATCCTCCATCCTCCATCCTCCATCCTCCATCCTCCATCTTCCATCCTCCATCCTCCATCCTCCATCCTCCATCCTCCATCCTCCATCCTCCATCCTCCATCCTCCATCCTCCATCCTCCATCCTCCATCCTCCATCCTCCATCCTCCATCCTCCATCCTCCATCCTCCATCCTCCATCCTCCATCCTCCATCTTCATCCTCCATCTTCATCTTCATCTCCATCTTGTCATCTGATATACCAAGGAGTGTGCAAGTACACACTGCAGTCAGTCACAATACAAGATGAAGGGAGGGGAGGGGTGCTGGTATGATCGTTAACACCACACACACTCCACCACGAGGCACGTTGCCACTGATACGACGGCACGCTCCAGCTCACGCCTGTGGAAGCGTGAGAACGCCCAACCCTCGTTACCGAGGGCTTGTGTGCAATAACTTGGCATGTTTTATTAACACATGAGAATGAGTGGAAGTATGGAAAGCAAGTATGATAACAGCTCATACCCATATGTGTAAAGATGGCAGAGAGATTGTTTATCAACGATAATGCCAGTCTTGTCGATGAGAAATTACTATTTATAGAGTCGGAAGAAATATGATACATGTATGAGACATGATGGAGAGCATGTTGATGATGCTACATGTAATTTTCATTGGTGTATAGTGATTAGGACTGATTTGATCTTGTTTCACAATAAAATCTTTCCCTGCACTTAGAAACATTGTATCCAGCACAATATAAAATAATAAATGTTATGTATTATTATTTGCTGTTGACAGCCAGAAGGTCATTAACTCATATATTAACAGAGTTAACTCCCTTTAGACATGTTTGTCAGTTCATGGCTGATGTTTATATAAATGATAGTGTATTTATTATTGCATTCTTAGAATTTCAATTGGATCATGATGAACTTCTTGATCATGATCATGGTGATGATGGTGATGGTGATGGTGATGGTGATGGTGATGGTGATTATGATGGTGATTATGATGGTGATTGTGATGGTGATTGTGATGGTGATTGTGATGGTGATGGTGATGGTGATGGTGATGGTGATGGTGATGGTGATGGTGATTGTGGTGGTGGTGGTGGTGATGGTGATGGTGATGGTGATGGTGGTGATGGTGATGGTGATGGTGATGGTGATGGTGGCGGTGGTGGTGATGGCGGCGGTGATGATGGGGATTGTGATTGTGGTGGTGGTGGTGGTAATGGTGATTGTGGTGTTGGTGATGGTGGTGATGGTGGTGGTGGTGATGGTGATGGTGGTGATGGTGATGATGGTGGTAACGGTGATGATGGTGTTGATGATGAAGATGGTGATTCTTCAAAGCATTTATACAATACTATATTTCTTTTAAAACATTCACTTGCAAATGTTTCGTGATGAAATAATTAATCTTTTATTTGTTCTCTTTCTCTTCCCCCCCCTCTCTCTTTCTCTCTCCTACCACAGATGAGGCATCCAATTCAGATGAAGCCAGCTGATTGTGAAGGTAGGCACAACGGTAAGTGGTGGTGGGGCTAGATAGAATAGGAGCAGTGTTCACACAATAATTTTACCATGTTCCTAAACCATGCACCATCTCCACTGCCCTGGGTTTGCTCGGGTCCAGATTAGAACTTTGAAATGATGGACAGTCTAAAATTAGAACACAATGAAAGCAATTTTCCTAATGAAAGCAATTTTCAAAGGGGGGATGTCATGAAGGAGCAAAGATGTTTTTAAAAGTAATTGTCACCACAGAGTTTGATTATTATGCTTACAACATATCTAGTTATTGAATTGTCCCATATATATATATATATATCCTGGGATTAATAGTGCATCTGAATAGATTAGATTATGGTATTTTAAAGACATGTAAGCAATCTCTTTGATAATAAGCTGTGGAAAAGAGAATATTGATTATTAAAGTAAAAAGTAAAGTTCAAAACTTGATCTAATGCAAAGTTTAAAGCAATCCTAAATTCCAAACAGTAGAACAATACTCATTAACTTAAATCAACCTTTATGATTCTTAAGGTTTAATTAGCATGGAGTAAGATTTTTGATAAGTGATGTCAATATCTAGGTCGAACCCCAGCCCCACTTTTTATAATCTCTTAATTTTTTATTCATTTTTCTGGTGGTATGTTAAATTCATGTTTGTTTTCTTAACATGTGTTCTGGTGGGTAATTAGTATTGTTTCCTCATTGATAGCTTCAATTTAGAGAATAGGCTTTTAGAATGATAATGTCCATGAAGTTTAAATGACATGAAAAAAAAAGAAGTGTTTTAGACTGCATGATTATTTTCAGAAAAAGTAAGGACAAAAGAATAGCATAAACACAGTAAAATATTTCTATTTGAAAAACATATTCTGTAGATAAGGCAAGGTGTATGCAGAGTTTATGACAAGTATATTTTAAAAAAAATGCAATTAAAGAGGCCAAATCTCGTTTTTTACCAAACAAATGGCAGTGATCTTGCTTGAAACTGATCTACTGACACTAGATTGATTTAGAACTCAAATGCAAGAAAAGACTTTAAAAGATATTGAAGACTGCATTTAATGTTTATTGCGAAGTAGTATGTGACTGCATGTCTTCTGGTGGTGGGTAAATCATGAAGATAAACATGAAGCAATCACATATTAATTGTACGTCTAGACTAGAGTGTTTGCTTGCAGGCATTCTGGTCTGAGCACGTTACAAACTGCTGCTCATGTTTACCAGGCAATTTTAACTCATGATAAGACTAGAAAGAAAAAGGCTGTCTGTTTATTTTGATATATACACTGTAGTAGCTAAACTTCTATGAAGTTATCGAGTTTTCTCCATCTTTCAAATTGATTGTGATATATTTTTGTATATAGGGAATATGACGATAATAATTTTTGTTTTTGAGGAGAATGGGTGTGTCTCTTTGGACGGTCTAAATATGGACAGTGAATTAATTTGCTGATATATACTTTGGGCTGTACTGTTCATTATGTACATGCTCTTTTTCTATTGTTTGATTAGAGGCAAAAGGAGGTTATTAAACTTGTATCCTTTAAAATCAGGAGTTAACACCCTTCTGGCTCTCAACAGATGATAAAACCAGAAATGTTAGTGACATGGAACCTTTACGAATTGTTAACAACGGCTGTTTTCACAGCAAGAAACTGTCGCGATTTGCAAAAATTCAGTGTTATGTCAATTGTGATTTAATGAATTTGCAGCATGAAACCTCAATTCCAAACATTGAATGCGGGCAAAAATTCTGGTTTTACAATATATTTGTATGGACAGTTTATTCATATCGTCTGTTGAGAGCCGGTAGGGAATTAACTCTGTATTAAAGTATATGAGTTAACGCCCTTCTGGCTCCAAACAGACACTGGGCTGTGCCACTTTTTCTAATCTCTTGTATTTTAAGGGTTGATGGGTGTGTTTGTATTTGTGTGAACAGCGTAGTCATTGGATGACACGCTGTGGGCTGTACCACTAATTTCTTGTATTCAAGGGTTGATGGGTGCGTTTTGTATTTGTGTGAACAGTTTACTTACGTTTACAGCGTATTCATTGGGCGATACGCTGTGTTCTGTACCACTAATCTCTTTCTGTGTGCGCCTTAGAATCCCTTGAAGAGGGAGGGGGTATTCACATTATCAGGTCTGAATTGCTCTCTTGCAGTGGAAGAAAGGAAACTATTTGTGGGTATGCTGTCCAAGAAATGCGACGAGAATGACGTCAGAGTAATGTTCTCAGCGTTTGGTCACATCGAGGAATGTCACATATTACGAGATCAGATGGGAGGTCACAAAGGTTTGTATGCCATAGGGATAGTAAAGCCTTGTTCACCGTAAACTGCCGCAGTAAACCGGCGAAACATAATATAATGACACGTTACAGTGCTAGAAATAATACTCCGATCAGAGTCATGAGTTTCAAAATTTTCGAACTTTTATTTAAGATCATCTCCAGGAAGTAAAACATCGGTGAACACAAACTGTTTATATATAGTCAGGAAATCTGACATTAGATGAACTCAATTATATTACAAATGGAAAAGGAATGAGATTTTTATGTTACAAAGGAGAGTGATTGAGAAGAATACCAATATACATTATTGATATTAGATGTCTTATTTTAATTGAGAAATCATTACCGTAGTGTGAGAGCAGCTGCATGTAAGTTTGTGTTCACAACATTCAAGGTACATGTAGCTACCCATCTATAATTTTAAAGACCATTTTGAGGATATTACCAGGCCTTGATAAGTTATGACAAAAATCGGCAAGTTATGAAATTTCGTGGAAAACCATTGTCAGTCAAGGAATTATTTACAGATATATTAAAAAGCATAATTGCACTCCATCATCACAGTCACAGAGCCAGAGATGTTGTACATTGCCAAATATTTATGACATTTATGACAGTGATTATGGACTTTTTAAAATGTCATTGAAAAGTGATAGAAAACTTGAATTTATATTTCTAGGAAGGGCAGGAACCCGACCTTTGGCTTTCAATCCTGACTTTATTTATATCATTTTATTTTATTTTTTAGGATGTGCCTTTGTTACATTTGCTACAAGACAGATGGCCCTAAATGCAATAAGAGCTATGCACCAATCAAGGATAATGGACGTAAGTACCCCCCCCCACTCACATCCATCATCTCCAAACCTCCTTCATCCTCCATCTACCCCCCCCCCCCCGACAAAGTTCCTCCACCCCGACTCCTTTCCGCTCACCCCTTCCTCCCCAAACTCCATGACCACCTCCAAAGCTCCATCCCCCATCTACCCCCCGAACAACCCCAACAAAGTTCTTCCAACCCATCTCCCTGCAATCCCTCCCTACTCCCAGCCCCATCACCACCTCTAAAGCCAGCCATCTTCCCCAAAGCTCCTCCATACCCCATCCACAACCGCTACCACTTCCCATCTCCATAAATTCCTGTATCCTATCCAAACCCCCCTCCACCCTATCCAAACCCCCTCCACCCTATCCAAACCCCCTCCACCCTATCCAAACCCCCTCCACCCTACCCAAACCCCCCTCCACCCTATCCACAATCTCCAGAACCCCACCTCTAACTGTGGTCCATATTGTACCCGACTTTAAGATTGATCATCATGTTCCTGCATATGTGACTGCACACTATATGCTTGGCCTACGATCCGATTTTGAAAGAAAATGTTATAGCATTAGATATAAACAGTTAAACACATGAAATATGTTTTATTGAGGTTCTGAATAGTTTATATTACAGCCTATTACGAGCCTTCTAGTTGGAGGAAAGGCCAATCGGCTCTGAAATGTAGTGACGTCAGAGCAGTCCTGCAATTGAATCTGATTTGGCCCTTATTCCAGATATAAGGGTGACATCACACCAAATTCATATGTTGAGCATTCATATTATTGTTCAGAACCTGAATTGCGTAGCTTCCACTTATTAAACTTCCTATAGAGTACCGAAGTGTGACGTCATCAAATTTTGATTTTTGTATTTCAGTATTTTTAGGACCATATTTAGGTAGAGCATGATGGAAAAAGTTCACACATCAAATTTGACATGAATCAGTTCATGGTGGCCCAAGGTATGGCTATATGAATATCTAATTAGCCCCACTGAAGTCAGTGTAAATTGGCCTGGTTCTTAAAAGAAGACACCACTGACAAATTTTAGCACTTTTACAATTTTTAATGTTATAAAACTAGTCAGATTGACAAAAAAACTCATCGCTCAGGTCGATAAAATCATAGATCTCGATTTAAAAAAAATAAATATTACAATATCTACTAGTACGAGCCGCAAAAATCCGTTACGTCACTGCAGCACTACTGGTTTTACCATGGCAAATCACGGTAATGCCGATTTGGAGCAATACACAGATCGCTTTCACAGTGCCTATAAAAATGCTATTTGTGAGACAATTATGTATGACAAAAAGAAAATGTTATTCATTTTTCAGTTTTTGGTATTTTTGAATATTATCTGCTGAAAAAATAAAGTGCTTTAGCAAATTTTTTTCACAATTTATCGAATTAATAAAATTAAAATTGGCACTACTGTTTGTGATCGTTCGTACGTGCTTCCCATTAACGCGTGTACTTTAAGGCACGCGCGGAAAGCTAATGCAGCAAGCTGCATTGTTTACGTTCTTACGTTCGCGATATAGATAGCAAGTACGACATTAACATAAATTCCTGGTTAATCTGCAAGTAAAATCTGATCACATTCTTCAATAAGCTTGTACTCTAAGCTAAGGAGATGAATGAGGGATTTTCTGGGCGAAGAAAGATTGCTTGCTTGTAAAGATTTTGTGGGAGAATATGGTTGGTACAGCGTCTGGCTTTAGCAGCTTCCTGGGTTTGTATCCCAGGCACACGGCTTGTAGGTTGGTCTCGAACGCCAAAACGTCAAAATGGTCTTCACAGACCACTCGAAAACGGGAATAAATGTACGTTTTGACGTTGAATTTAGTTGTTCCAATGTTCCTTATCCATACAGCACACCTTTCTCTATCCTTCTTCGGATCAGGGATGGCAAAAAAAGATTTTACGGGACAATTTCACGACGATTCGAACAGTAAATTGCTTGGCACAACGGCATTTTTGCAACTCCACGAATATGTATGCATGCTATATGCGCTGTCGTCTGCTTTTACGGACGCGTAACGCACACGCATTGTGGTGGAAACTCAAAGTGCTGCAATGACGTGACAGCTTTGGCCGACACGAGCCAATTTGCGTATCGACAGTGGCAAAATCATACTTTTTATATCAAAATATACGCACTTGTAGGCTGTTCAAAAATTACAATTTTGATACTGATTAGTTCCTAGGGACATGCAGAACAACATATTTTTTCAAAATTTGCCAGTGGTGTCTTCTTTTAATAGTTTAGAACCAGGCCAATTTAACAATGACTTCAATGGGGCTAAGTAGGTATTCATGCGGCCATATCTCGGGGCCCAATGAGCAAATTGCCATAAAATTTGGGCTCTGGATGTTTTTCACCATGTTCCTTTGAGATATGGTATAAAAAATGTCAATGAAAAAATAGCTTTTTGTGACGTCATCACTTCGGTACTCTATATTTAATGATATTGCCATTTATTTCCAAAATTGGATCGTGGATCGATCGTATAATGTGTGGTGGGCTTTAGATGTAATAGGAGGTCACAATAATGAGATAAGTCTTGACATGGTCTGATTTAATTATCAAATCATAAATTCTGAGCACATTCTACACTAGCGCTTCTTAGTGTTCAAACCTCCTCTCAATAATCAGTTGAAACCTATTTTTATCCAATCTTCAAATTCACCTAGATCCTGTATTCATAGTCTCAAGGTTACATTACGACCTCTGAACATGTTAGCAGCTGAAAAGCATTAATAACCTTTCACTAATCTATTGTGAGCTCTCTCTCTCTCTCTCTCTCTCTCTCTCTCTCTGTTGGGTGAACCGCGCTTCTCTATTCCTATCTGTAAAGCCACGAATTGCGACAGATGCACATGTCCCCATTTATTCTATTTCAAATTCAACTCTTAAAGACCACCACACCTTTTGTAAGCTTTCAACCTTTGCCATTTCTTGTCAAAGATGGCAAGCACAATAGGTGAGAGTGAGGAGGGATAATTGGGATGAAAGTCGTGATGGAGGCATTTGTGTTTGGAGCTAATTTTAGTTTATTGTGCTGTGATTGAATAGTACTTATCCCCTCATCCTGCAATGATTTGTTTGCTCAGACCTGACGAAGATTCTGCTAGGATCGAAAGCTCAGGCCCCTCTTTACTCCAGGAATTACATTCAGATGTTCATAGTAAATCAAAGGAATACTGAAGGTTATAGTTTTAAAAAAACTTCTAAAATGAACTTGGACTGTTGTACGTAAGATTGATAGTTTGAACTGCATATAACAACGTCCCAAAAATATATTGATGCTGCTATTTTTATACAGTATTCCAAATTCATCTTTTAGTGTCAGGAATACAGAATTATCTTGAAATTATTATGTTGACCTGACCTCTCCTCTCACTGGTTATTTCTACAGATCTTCTTCTCCCTTTAACTTGTTATCTATTAGGAATGGATCTTGCTTGATTTTTTAAGTTTTGCAAGAAAAACACATTTGACAAGATTGACAAGTATATTGACAAGTATACCAATATATTTGCTATGTCACTGGGTATGGTGTAGATTTGAATCAGTCCCCCTCTATGAGCATGACTTTAGTCAGGTTCACACGAAGGGACCTACACTTTAGGTTTTGCTTGTAGTTATCTTGTAGTTATTTTGTAGTTTCAGACTGTGTGAACTGACTTGTTTCAAAACATTAAGTTTACTTGTAGTTCCAGAACCACAATGTTGAAACCACAAGTAGCTGGGGGGTCCTCCTCGTAGTTACGGACTGTGTGGACAGAATAAACTTCTAAGTTTAGCAATCTCGTTAACGATGACCTCTCTTCTAATGTTAGATGACTAACCCTCGACTTGTAGTCTCAGAACAACGAGCATCGTTGTCTTGGGCCTGTGTTAACCCTCGTTGTTAGTAAGCCATTGTTTCGTTTCTTAAAGTTTTGTTAACTTAGAGTTTCGAAACTACAAGTCTTGTATGAACGTAGCTTTTGACTGATTACATGTGCAGTCAAACCTACCTTAGCAATCACCTATAGACAGACCATCTATTCATTTAGTTTCATTTAACTTTTACCTTGCTATCTTTGTGATTTTACACCAAGTATTTTCCTTTAGCAGCAGCAGGTTGTATGTCTACGTTGGGAGCGAAATCTGCTGTAACATGCCCTTTCTCTCCTTGCTTCCTGCAGGGTTGTATGTCAAAATTAGTAAAGGTAGCTGTTTCATTGCTCTTTATCTTTTTTTTTTTGTAGGGTTGTACGTCGAAATTGGTAGTAAAGTTTGCTGACACACAGAAGGAAAAGGAACAGAAGAAGCTGCAACAAATGGCACAACAGATGTGCTACAATAACCTATTACAAATGGCATGTCTAGGAGGTGGTATGAACAACCAACAACAACAACAACAACAGGGCACAGGGCTCAACAACCCGTACTTATTTGTAAGTGTTTAGCCTGATGTCGTCAAGATCAAAGCAATGATCAACTATATTCATTTGTGATTAGCTGGATTTTGTTCAGATCAAAAAAATCATTAAAACCTTTGACAAAACACAATTTGCTTGTGTTTATCTGTTATAGATGTTTTAGATGTTTTTCAGATGAAGACAACTAGTACACCTAGATAGACACTTGAACTTCTTGAGCAGTGACTAGTCTTGTCGATTTGAGAAGGCGGCAATGATTAAATATGTGATCATCCTAATATTCCTTGCAGGAAAATGGAAAACTCTACCTTGATAGCCATTTGGTTTAATTGTAAACAGGGAAATTAGAGATTACAAATTACTCTTGATAGTTTTTGAAAAATTCAACAAATGATATTGAAGTTAAGGATGTCTTAGAACGTCAAATGAGAATTACAGATTTGTGTTGTAAGCCAATCCGAATTGAACCCTGTGAAATGTCTGGGTAATAGTATCAGCCAATCAGGACTAAGCTATCATGAGATGAATTCTGATTGGCTAATAAAGATAATGGATCATACTGTAAAACCAGAAACTTTGACAACAAAACTTTTGCCGATTTGTAAATGACAGCCATATCCACACCAACTAACTTTCTTGAATTGCTAAAGTGTCGGTTGTAAAATCAGGTATATCATGACATGGTACTTTCGCGATCTGAACCCCTTGTGAAATTCGCTAACATTACAGTGATTAGGTAACTTTGTGGAGGCATGATCAAATCTGAGCTACCTGGCCTTACATGCTATCAGTGTATGTAATATGGTGTAAAAATGAAGCCCAGGGGGAAAAGCACTTCAAAATCATCATGTGCTTCACAAAAGTAAACATATGCAAGTGACCGGAAATGCCAGACTCATTTCCCCCCATTGACTCAGTGTTAGACTAGAGCGTATGGCCATACACTTTTGTAAATGGGAGTATTCAGTCACAGATATCTTAATGGCATAATATATTTGAAAACCTTTCTATGCCTGACTCATACCTGTCAACTATTACTCTTTAGGAGTAATTATTACTCTTTTCTCTCCTAAATTACTCCTTACTCCTTCTAAAGTATTACTCTTTTTTTACATAAATCCTCCAGCACATGTTATTTAGTAATCATACTTAATTACAAAAATGTGTTACTTTTTCTGAAGAATTAGCTAAAATGTATTTTAAAATCTGGGCTAAAAACATCGCATGCTGTATTAGGACTTCAAGAAAGTCTGGGGAAACTGGTTTAAGGGAGAAATAAAGGGCCTTCATGGATAATTACAAAAATTTTATTGTGAGAATGGGATTGCCCCCCCCCCCCCCTCCCCCACCTCCGTGCTCCATCACACTGTTACTAATAAATGGATTACTCTTTTTGGTCCTTCAAGGTTGGCAGGTATGCTGACTATTTATTTATCCTTCTGAACATCATTATACAAGACAGATATCAAATTTCAACAGTTTATTAAATCAAGCCTCCACAAAGTTACCGAATCCCTTGCATTAATGTTTCTGGTTTTAGAGGTTTTAGAGTAATTATTGCGTAGGACTGTGCATGAATGATTTCTGAGTGAGCATGCTAGCAACCAGAATCAAAATGCCACAAGTTCACCGCAGTATTTTGGTTTTATTCCTATCCCCCTTTTCTCTTTTGTTGTGCCTCCTCCCCCTAAAAAACAAAGCAGAATGCATTTTTGCAGTTAGCACAGCAAGCAGCAGCAGCAGGAGGAGGAGGTGGAGGTACAGGAGGTAACATGGGGAATGTATCAAACCTTGCCAACCTTCAACTACCAGGTAAGAGCATTGTGACATCATGGTTAGGTAGCCTAGCCAAACGTTATGGTGCACAAAGACGCAAAGAGGAAAATTGCCAAGTTTATCTGTTTCTTAGAATCAGACATATCTGAATTAAAGTTTTCATATTATTTTGCCTAACAATGTTCAAAGAGGTAAATACTAATTGTACATCCTGATATTTTAGTTCAGCTTATATAGAATAAAAATTTGATTTTTACTAATTTTGTCAAATGCCTCTTTCCCACGATTTTAAGCACCATAACGTTTTGCTAACCTACCTTATGTAAGGTCATGCATCATTAATGTTCTTTGGCAAGACATTAATCTACACTTCCCATTTTTCAAAAATGGGTATCTGGGGAGCGTTTCAAGTGTTTTGTCAGTGATTTTTACCGACAGCTGTTATAAGCTACTGAAATCCTTGCATCTGATTGGCTGAGAGCAAATTTGTTGGTAAAAATCACTGACAAAACACTTGTTGAAATGCTCCCCTGGTAGGATGCTTATTCTGTCAAGACTAGTCGGCATGAATATTCATGAAAACGAATTGTAGCGATATAATAAAACGAGCAAGGGCATCGAGCAGCTGTTCTGTGTGGCGCAATCGGATAATCCGGTGCTCTCTCGGTGAAAGGACCGCGAGTTCGAATCTCGGCAGAGGTTTATATTACGAAATTTTCTTTTGCTGATTTAAAAATAAGGTGACTGAGTAAGAAAATACAAGTCCGATACTTGTAGTCTCTTTCAAAGTCTTCAAAAAGGGGTTTCTGACGCGTTAGGTTTACGGAAAAAAAATGCCGCCAGGTCACAAACTCTTCTTCTCTTCCTAGACGAAACCTTTGACATCATGAACCAGCATTGTTGGACCTGTCATTTGACCAACCACCTTCCCTTTTACCGTTTATATTCATGTATACTGAGGTCAACCTTAAATTTTGGCCGTTTTGACATCTGAATATTGAAACCCACCATTTCCCGTAAACTTTTAACATCCTAAACCTTGAACCACTTCTTTGCACTTTTCTTGAGACCAACCACCGTCATCTTCTTCTCCACTACAATTCACACTTGCGTTCTGACTCCTTTTGACCTTTGACACCCTTATGCTTCCCCCTTATGCTTCCCCCCTTTGCACCACTCATGTGATCATTCCTTTTTATCTCTGTATTCGTGACAGAACATTAATATTCATCTTTCCATTTGGGTCGAAACTCTTGTCTTATGAACCCTTTGACCTCTGACCTCTGACCTTGACACCCTTTGCACCCTTTGCACCCTCTCGTGACCAACCACCATCTCTTCTGTTTTATATTCATGGCAGGAGATGAATATTCATCTTTCCATTTCAGTTACAAATTTGCCTTATGACCCCTTTGACCTCTGACCTTTGACACATTTCACCCCTCTGACCTTTCACACCTTTCACCCTTTGCACCTTAGCGCGACCAACCACCATCTCTTCTGTTTTATATTCATGGCAGGACATGAATATTCATCTTTCCATTTCAGTTACAAATTTGCCTTATGACCCCTTTGACCTCTGCCCTTTGACACCCTTAACCTTTCACCCTTTGCACCTTATCGTGACCAACCACCATCTCTTCTGTTTTATATTCATGGCAGGACATGAATATTCATCTTCCCCTGTAGGTCAAACGGCATTGACGATGCCTCAGCTAGCGGCTTTAGCATCAGCGGTCAACCAGCAACAGAACAGTTCGGGTGGTCAAGGTCAGAACGCCCTCGCTCAGAGTCAAGCATTACTAGCAGCAGCACAAGGGAACAGCATTATGGGAGTCACACCAGGATCAACAGGTTTGTAAAATTTTGTTAACAATAGTAACAATTATAATTACAACAATGACAAACACAATAGCATAACGACAGGATTTGTTTCTCCGGCTTTAGCCAAGCTTCCATCATTTGAGCTCAAGCATTTAAGGAATTTCTTTCTACTTGGAATCCTTTCACTTCTCCTGGGTGGGGAGTGGCATATCTCATGAATATCCCTGAAATCTGTGACCCATTCTTCTGCTAGGTATTACTGAAAACAGAAATCATCCAGGATTAATCGGTAACTTCTCTCTGCTTCATGGGAAAAGTGTGTTATTAGATTGTTAGTGTTAGGGGATGTGAGGGAGAAGATGGGAGGAGTTTGATGCTTACTTCATCAGTATTGAAACAAAAAACTTTATTTTAGGGTCAATTCATGAATTCTCAGGGTTTTTTTTTTTGGGGGGGGGGGTATTCATCAGTCATTCTTTTATTTTTCTCATTCATTTCTTCTGTCGTGCATTCATTTCTCGCTCATTCATACATCCATTTCTCGCTCCTTCATTCATCCATCCATTCTTTTATTCAAGTATTTGTTCATTCTTCATTCAGACAAATATTGCTCTATTTATCATTTCTGTTTTAAACAATCCTCATCCCGAGGGGCAACTCTATACCTACTCGTTGCAAAGACATCATGTCCCATTGTCCTCATTGATCAATGCTTCATTCGTCTGTTGAGAGCCAGAAGGTCATTAATCAGTATTTTATGATATGAGTTAACGCCCTTCCGGCACTGAGCAGATGATCTCATTAATGAGACAGCAAGGCTATTAGCCTGATTCGTATGTCATTCAGTCCTTTCACATACATCAATGCTTCAACACTCCCATGTTCTGTGTCGTATCCTCCAGAGAGCCTACACTCATCACCACGTCCTCTCTCCCAGCCTCAATAATTTCTGTCGCAACAGTGTAAAAAGGGAAGAACAGCCATGTGTCAAAGAGCTCTGTTCTCTTTTGCCACTGATGTGACAAGTCCATATTAGAATCACATTTGCTTATGCTTATTAGTGTTATTTTATACATCTGTCAGCAGCAACAAATTAAAGGTTTTGATAGTTTACCCAGTCTCTCTATCACTCTGTGTATATATTTTGTTGTGTTCTGCTACATCCCTTGTCAATCGGTTGTCAACTCATTCTGTTTTTGTAATTTTGCTCTCTCTCTCTCTGCTCTCTTCCCCCTCCTTTCTCACTCTTTTCTCCCTTTTCTCGCTCCCTCTCTTTCTCTTGTATCTATCTATTCTTTCCTACCACTATTTAAGCCATTTATTTTCCCCCCTATTTCTCTCTGCCTTTAGCATATTTCTTGTCTTGTTTTCTCTCCTCCGTCTTTTAATACTTCCCTTTATATTATACTCCAATCATTTCTGTGTTTAATGCTTAAATTTCTTGATACCGTGTGCCTCTCCTCTCGTTTTCTCAGTCTTCCTTCTCTTTATTTTCCATTGCTCTGTTACACATTCTGTCTTTGCCTGTTTCTCATTCAATCTTTCTCCATACTCATACAACACATTTTCCATCCCACTCAAACATACCCAAGAGCATTCATAAAAACAATCCAGCCTCCAGTTATACTTCACCTCGCATTTCTCACTGTAAAATCCTCACTGTAAAATCCTCACTGTAAAATCCTCACTTTAAAATCCTCACTGTAAAATCCTCACTGTAAAATCCTCACTTTAAAATCCTCTCGGTTCATTCCTCTTGACATTTTCTCACAGTGCATTGCCAGTCATAACTGCAAAATTAGCAATCATTTCATGTGTGTGATAGTTTCTGGTTCTACAACACTTCTATGACAATTGTCAATAGACCGCTTCGATAATGCCGTAGGATTGTTGTAGGATTGTCGGACATAGCTACAAATAATGTATGCAAACTGGATTCCAAGCATTGAGGCTCATTTATAAAAAAGCAGGTTCATGGAATAGCTCGTCACTAGGTGCTCAGAGAATATATGTGCATAAATTTGTATACATTACAGAAGCGGTCTATTGCGCAGGGGGGTAGCTGAATAAAGCCGTTCTTTTCAGGAATAGTTTTCTTGAAAAAGAGGGGACTATCCAGGGTGGGGGGGGGGGGGATGTACATCTACGAGTATACATGTGTACATTATATCCTGCAATAAAAGTGCTTGAACTATGTGATATAACATGTCTCATGCATTTTTTCAAAAAGAAAAGTTTTTGTCTCCTGGCCTAACTTTGGTTGTTTTTGTTGAAGACCAACATGTATTAATCTAATTGGTAAATTGTATTTTTGTGTGTTTAATATTTTTCATTGATATTATATTTCATCTCCAAGCCCCACTATGCGCAAGGAAATATTCCTTGAAATAGCTCACATCATCCTATGTTCAGTGAATAATCCATGTGCAGCTTTTATCAAACTCAAATTTGGCTTTTGTGGCAATCCTTGAAATTGTTTAGTGTTTATAGTTATTGTTTCATTTTTGTATGCTGTGCATGTTTGTGCGTAAATATTGTTAGCGGCCTGTGTAAAGCCTTCAAAACTTATAACTGCCAAATATATTTTCCATTTGTATGTGCTTTTGTCACAGATGTGTAGAATGTTAAACCAACTGTATTACAATGATAATGCACCCTTCCCACACCTGTACACACACCCAAAAGAATTGTTCTTAAAGTTAAAAAGATTGAATTCTAAACTTTGCTCTCCAAGTGAATACAGATTAATCAAGAACCGACTAAGATTGATAGCACTTATATATACATGTCCTACCTTGTTGCGTGGTATGATGTCACAACGCTTTGAATGTTTTGTTTTGTTTGATCCTCTTGTACCTATGTGTGTTGTCTAGTTATCTCTCTCCTCTTTCAAAACAGGTGTGACCGCTACCACAGCCTCTACTATCTCCCAGGCTGCTAATACAAACTCTCTGGTTGCTGGTCTTACTGGCCTGCACAGTGGACTACAACAGAATCTACAAACAAATACAGGTGTCTTGTCTTTTCTCTTTCTCCTTGTGTTTGTTTGTTGCATACTAGGGAGATCATATATGTGTATTTCTTTGTCTAATTGGCCTGCACAGTGGGCCACAATAGACTCTACAAATATAGGTGTCTTGTCTCTTGTCTTTCTTTGTTTTGTTTGTTTCTTTGTGTATCTGTTTGTTTCATTGTTTTGTTTGCCATCTGTGTCTGTCTTTTATGTTCCTTTAAAATTATGTCTTCTCTGTTTTTTGTTTGTTCTTCTGCATCTGTACTTGTCTGCTTGTATTTCATTGCTTTGTCTGTCTTGTTTCTGTGTGTCATTTTGCTTTTTGCTTTCTTGTAAATGTGGATGTGTGTTCCTGTTGGTGATATGTCTGAATTTCTGTTGTCCTTGGTATATCTGTAATTAATTTTTGTTTGAATCTGGTAGGTGTGGTTTCTATGATTCTTTTTATTCTACTTTTTCATGCCAAATTCTATATTCATAGTGAAAGATGAACTATTCTTTTAAAAAAATAATCAAGTGCAAAAATAAAAGCCTTTAGAAATCAAAGTAGATATATTGAAAAGTAAATTAAAATATCAAAGAATGTGATATATAACATCTTATCAAAACACAATGAAAGAACTTTTCAAATTATAATTGTATTCCTATTTCAATGTTTTCATTTTTAAAAGTTTCCTCATACATCTTCAATTTTCCCTTTTATGTATGTCATGTTTCATGTTTCTAACCCTGATGTATGTATTGAGATCTTAATGCTAAATGTTGAATTATTTTCTTCAATGCATTTAACTTTGTTTAACATTTATCTTTCCAAATCCTGCATTTGCATTGTTCTTGAAGGCTGTTTATTATTTTTAAAACGACAATAGAAATAAATTTTTATTGTTTTGTGGTATGTTGAAAGAGGCTTGAGGCCTAATGGAAAACCTAATATAATTTAATAGAACTCTTATATGAAGACAAATATTGCAGTTACATGTTTTGAAATGTAGGGAAGATATATAAATCATTCAAATCTGTGAGGTATCGTGTCTTTTCCGCAAGAATGTTTCTTAATCTCTTGCATGTTGCATTGTGCTAACTAATCTCCTTTAGCTTGTTTTTTTCTAGAAAGAATCAATTGAAGGAATTGTTTTGTAGAGAAGCAGAATAGAAAGGAAAATTAATGCATCATTTTAATCTAATGCAATGGATTTTTTTCTTCTATTTTCTTGTAATTTTCATCTAAAGCACTTTGTCATCCACTCATACAGTGATGCCAACACCCATCCTGTATATTTGGAAAATGCAAAGATTCTTTCTCAAATTCAATACCATTAAAAGAAAATATATTCATACCAAGTAATATTATTTAATTACATTTCTTTCATGCCTACTGTCCCCCCTTCTTTCTTTTCCCCTTTCTCTTCCTTTCTTTCTTCCCCTTTCTCTTCCTTTCTTTCTTCCCCTTTCCTTATCTATCTTTTATATTTTTCTCTGTGTCTTTATCTATCAGTTCTCTCCCTCTCTCTTTTTCTCCCCTCTGCCCTCCTCTCTTTTCCTCCCATTCTCTCTTTCTCTTTCTTTCCCTTTCCTTATCTATCTTTCATATTTTTCTCTGTGTCCATCAGGGGAGCGTTTCATCAAGTGTTTTGTCAGTGATTTTTACTGACAAATTTGCTCTCAGCCAATCAGATGCAAGGATTTCAGTAGCTTATAACAGATGTGGGTAAAAATCACTGACAAAGCGCTTGATGAAACGCTCCCCAGTTCTCTCCCTTTCTCTTTAAATCTCTCCGTTTCTACTACTCTCTTTTACCATGTTGTATATAATGGAATCCCTCACTGTTATTAGTTCCATGTTTGTTAGTACTTAATAGAGATCTCCATTCTTGTCTTTCTGTCATTAATATATATTTACAGCATCTCTTGTATTTCTAGGAAACCTACAGCCTTCTATTTTACACCAATATCCATGTTCATTGTTAATATTATATAATAATGTTGCACATTACAGGTTTATGCGTCCATGCTTCAGTGCTAGTTCTGCATCCTCCCTTGTACAATCCTGCATTGCCAAAACTTCATGTGATGTGTCCCATCCTGCATTGCATAATCCTGCATTGCATAATCCTGCATTGCATAATCCTGCATTATATATTTGCTATGTTGCAATGTGCACATATATTTTTTTTCAACATATATGAATACTTACTGCATGTTACATTTCATCCATCTAATGAACAACCTTTCCCTACAGAATCTTGGCATAGAGAATTCAAACTTGGAGCTGATTATAATCCACTACATGTACCTACAAAAAACACTGTTCTCTCACCTATTCATTTCAAAATTTTCTACGATTATTTTTGTGTTCTTTTGCCCCATATCTGTATGAGAAATCATTAACAAGAATTGATATCCAGTGAGCAGTATGTCTACTGGATTTCTGTACAATCGGTCTCGGTTATGAATCTTTGCGAAAGTAAAATATTATGGTTGAAATTACATGGGATTCAGGAAAATTGCAAAATCATAATGGTTGGGTTGTTTCATGCTATTTTAACTTTTATTTTCCCAATAATTATGCTCCTTTGTGGACAATTAATAAACATCTTACAAGAATTTTTATGATCCTGATAAGCTCAAATCCACTCCATAGAATGCAGAAATTAGAGATGCTACAATTTAGATAAAATAGAACAGGGCTCCTACGAGAGAAAGAAACTACGCCTAACACTCGGGTAGAAACTATCCCTGTAATTGCATTGTGATATGCATGATTTAAACTGAATTTCCACCTCTATGCATCGATATTAAAAGAGAGGTACTGACGTTTTTATTGAGTGGTTTATTCTAATCAATTCTTGCTTCTCATCTTTATGTGATCATATTAACAATAAAGGAGAAAATCTCAAAGATCATAGCTACTAATATATATGTAAAGCATTGCATCGTGAAGGAAATATTAATATATAAATCTGTCATTGCCAAACTGCATCATTGTTGATATATATATATATATATTGCCTCATTGACAAACATTGATTTATAATCCTTTCATATTTTGTCTTTTGTACTTGCTAAGGATATATTTTCCATCAATTTGATCATGTTTTGTTTTTGTTTTCTCCCCCCTGTTTCTTTCCCTCTTGTCTCCCTCTTAAATCCTTTCGCTGGCAACCTCAAAACTAAAAAAAAAATAAACGCAATCAAAACTTGGGAACAGGTCCTTCGGGAATGGGATCTAACCCATCATTGGCCGGCTTCAGAGGCATACCAAAAGGTTTTGATCAAAATCATTATTTTGTCTTTTTTGTTTGTGTGCTTTTATTGTGTTGTGCATTTTGTCTGCTTATGTGTTTTCATTTTGCTCCCAATTAATGACTGTGTTTACATGTAGACCTCTAGTGTTCCATTCTTTTCATCTGTTAGTTTTGTTTAACATTAATCTGAAGAACAGATGAATTCTTGCTTCTTGTTTTCTGTTAGATTGTGTTCTTTTTTCTTCTGTAATTTAGTTTGTGTCGTATCGCAATTCACCCATGATTTTTAACTCGTACCTGTGAACATGTCCTGCACATATTAGTTAATGCTAGAAGAATATCATTTACATTTTGGTAATACATGTAGCTAGACCCATTCTCAAGGCTTTTCTCACACTGGTGTCAGTCATTATTGTCAACATCATCACCACCACCACCATCACCATCATCACCACCATCATGACTATCATCACCATCATCACCATCATCACCATCATCACCATCACCACCATCACCGCCATCACCACCATCACCGCCACCACCACCATCACCATCACCACCACCATCACCATCACCACCACCGTCACCATCACCACCACCACCATCATCATCATCACCATCATCACCCAGACATGCCAACTAGTACGATTTCCTCAGTTTCGCTCCTATTACACTTGATAAGGGGGTACCAACATCTATGGATGTCTGGAATTAATTTGGAACACAACATTACCATAATGCATCGCACCTGTCTCCTCGAACAACCTTTTGTTGTCCAGTGGCATTAACTATTTATGGCTCTGGGTTACAAGAACTGTTCTAAATTTTTGTCTGTGATACACAATGCCATACCCCCTTATCAACCGTAAAAGGTAAGGAATACGATTTTAGGTTGGCAGCACTGATCACCATCTTCATCTTCATCACCATCACCACCATCACCACCACCACCACCACCACCACAACTGTCATCACCAACACCACCGCACCATTACTAAACATCATCCTATGCTTATGTTTTGGGTCATCTTTCATATGCGCCCTTATCATTTATAAGTCACACATTTCTCTTTGTTCTGATATCGTGTCACTCTCAATTTTTTCCTTATTTACCGTATATTTTTTACTGTCCTTTCGTATTTTCATACTTTCCCTTTCTTTTCATTTGTACTTTGTATTTCTTTTCTCATTATACTCCATCCTGTCATATGTGTCTGAGATTTGTTTTCAGTTGTTATTAGTCGGTACTGTACTTACTCCTGTTTTCGTTTCTGTGATCATTTAGCATGATAAACTTTAATTTGTAATTAAGCACATGTTCATGCACTGCAAGCACTCAGAAATGATTGCATTGTGCACTCTTCCATTGCACTGTTCTGGTTTTACTGTCCGTTGCCCTTATAGCACTATTTTTATTAGGCATCTCTGTATAAATATCCCAGGTGTGGAAAATTATTTTGATACCAGCTCACCTTGATTAAGTAGGATATGGGGGAGCAGATTCATTTTGGAAACAGAACTTTTAGAAGCTTGACTTGAAAGATCTAAAAAAAAATGTCATTAATAACGGTGCAGATTGTGTCACAGGTTTCCCAGGGTATAGGAAAAAATTCTAGTCAAGCTGTCAAGCCCTTGTTGGCTTTAAGATTAAATTAACAATAATCCCTAGGTTTCACTAATACATTTGTTCACAATATTTTTGCACCCTCTTAATCTCTTTTGCGCTCTGTATCTCTGTTGGTCGGTTAGTTGGTTGGTCTCTCTCTCTGTGTGATATTTTGATTCTACTGGTATTATACATCAGACAGTGTGTTAGTAAGAATTATTTACATGTACTCTAGGTAACTTTCTGACACCAAAGCGATAGCTGACAGACATTACCTGACAGACATTACCTGACATTCTCTAAGGTTACCAAGGGTGGATAATGGTACTAATACCAAAATCAAACATGTGTCTATTGATTATAGTATGAGATTCAATTATTTGGAACAGCTGAATAAAGTACATACCATCTTGTCCCTACCATAGCAGAGAAGAAGCACCATTATGAGACATCACAAAAATAGTCTTGACTGTTCAATGTATAAAATCGACTGCTGAGAGCCAAAAGGACCTTTCAGGACAGGAATTATTTCAGGGCAAAATTGATAACATTTTGTTCTTCAAATTGGCAACAATATTTTTCTTTTAGCGCTACATGGTTCTAATAAGGTGCAATGTCTCTGCAAACATTGTACATGGTTAAGAATTTGGACGAAAAGTTGAAAAAATTGCCAATTTTGATAAAAAACAATGATTTTGAACCTCTCAATGTGTTGCCAATTTAAGGAATTTACAACTTTTTAAACATCCTTGCATCAAACGCAATATAGTCATGCAACCAAAATGGACATAGCGTGTGCAGAAATTTTTGCTCTTTCTACTCATGCATGTGGTATATCTTGGCTCTGAATCAAATTTTTTGAGCCAAACCACAAAATGTGGTCAATTGTCTCAGATCTAATGACCTGTCTCTCAGCACACAGGATAGACAGTCTCACTCCATTTCTTGAGTTTATTTTCTTTTTGTCCGTAAAGAAATGACGTGTCATTTGCTCCAGCGACAATTCCTCTCGGCTTTGTGTGGTCAGAGATATAAGCCCGTTTTCTGAACTCCTGTTTAACTTAACCATCGTCTAAATCTGTGGTTCAACTATGGGTAGTAAAAGATGTCAAAACTTTGTTTACAATGTATGATCCTTATGTTTACTGGGTTCTAGACTCATGCTTTAATGGTCAAGAAAACTATTGTGCTTATCCTTCCCAGACGTTTTTAAAGTTTGAATACCAAAAATGCTGATAAATTGAATATCTACTGTTAAAGATTTGTGTCACATTTGGCTGCCCGTAGTTAAACCACACATTTAGACCATGGTTTAAGTTAAACCGGAGTTCAGAATATGGGCCATAGTGTTAGGGTTCCAATTGGGTTTGAGGTTAGAGTATTTGCTCCATCATGGAAGATAGAAATATGGTTGGATATCGACTCTGGGGGCAATAGACCGCTTCACTAATGTTGCAAATTTCATACATACCTTTCAAACAAAGGTCGTTCTTGACAACCCTGAAAGATTCCCGGAGGTTTGCCGGACATAGCAACAAATAATGTATGCAAACTGGACTCCAAGCATTGAGGCTCATTTATAAAAAGCGGGTTAATGGAATAGCTCGTCAATAGGCACTCGGCGATTATATGTGCATAAATTTGTAACATTACAGAAGCGGTCTATTGTCTCTGGAGCATGTTTCATAGTACTTGTCAAGACTGCTATACTATCTCAATAATTTTATATATTTTTTTGGTGTGTTCTATACATTTATCTGTTATTTATTAGTTTTGTTCATTATTATTTTCTATTTTTAGATTTCTAGCATTCGTATTGCGTGATGTGCTTCTTGCTTTATCTTTATTTCAGCATCAGTTTGTTAAGTGTAGTATTTGATCAGTTATTATAATTCTTTGACAGTTTTAATTATGAAAGCCAATATGAAACAACAGTTCAGCTTGTAAGAGTACTATAGAAGTGAAGGTATGACATTGTTTATGTGTCTCTAGATCATTTGTGAAAAGTAAAGAAATTACTTGGAGCCAGTACTCAATTGCAATCTTTTTTTTATCTGCTTTTATTCTGTAGGAGCAGGAACCAACACGACATCAAGTATGACGGGACTAACAGCCGGTCTACAGGGATTAGCAGGTAGGGAGTGTATCATACAACATTGCTTCATTTACTAACACTAACCCTACCAGCCTGGAATGAGTTTATTTTGTTTTATCGTTTTGTTCGCTGCCTGCATTTTTCCTTTATGTTTATTATTTTATTGTTTTATTGTGTTGCTATTCACTGTTTAGTTTGAATTGGTTTCTGGGTGAAGGAGTACATGTAGGTTGTTCATTTGGGGTGAAAATAGAAATTGCTAGCTCTGGGCAGAAATGACCTTGCATTTAAAACTCAAATGAAATGTTAGGTGAGACTTCAACATGAAAGAAGCAAAGGAAATCAAAACAAGATATTCTGATTAATTTAGCAAACATGTATTTGTTGAATAATTATAGTTTGTAAAATCTTTACCCACCACAGCTTTCTATCCATCGGCACTTAATAACCAACTCGTCATGGCACATTCATGCTTTATTATGTTTTCAGGTTTTCAAACAATTATTTCTTCCCCATTGATTATAATCAAACAAATACATAGATTAGATAATTGCAATTAAACTGTCAATTCTTCATGTAGGTATGAGCACTTTCTCATAGGTTTGTCGGTCATTTCTAACTTGCTCATCGTTCTTTTCTTCTTTCACTACTAAATGAGGCTTGACGAATAATTTGCATGCATTTTTTTATTGAGTTCTTGAAAGTCTGCCAAACCCTTCTGTTAGTGGTTTAAAGTGGAAGAAAATAGACTTATTTCTTGCAAGGAATCTTGAAGCTAATTGCGTTTTGTTTATAACAAAATTAAATTGCAATCATTTTGGGGATAAATTTATTTTGACTGCATGCGTAAATTAATTTTCACATGGAGAATGTGGGAAATAAAATTGCTAAAAAAACTTTCATAAGAGTAATCGTAGGTTTGTTTGTTAGATTACAGAAGTTTCTAGTTGAAATTTAGAAAGAGCCTTAATATAGATCAGATACTAATAAGTTTATTGGGTTAGTTCTTGGGACCAATAATTTAATGAAAATATAAAATTACTCTAGGATTCAATTTTATATTAATTTTTGCTTTGAACGACAAACAACATTGTTATGAAGTAGGATGGAAACCTAATATTTTCTTTTATACATTTTATCGAAGTGGTTGAGAAAGTAATCTCTAATTTCTCCCGAATTGCTAATGCACTGTACATCTCCATTTTTGTGGTTTATATTTAGGGATTTTTATTAGGAATGTGGAGTAGAGGACAAGAGGAACGTTATCAAATTCAATTTTACAAAAATTGACCATTAAAATAAAATAGATGGCAAAGTGATTTGTATTTCATATTCATTTATCCTCTCAAAAGGACTGTAATAATCACTCCTGTGCCATATTTAGGAGTAGGGTTAGGATAATAAGGCTTTGGCAAATATTTTTTTAAAAACTTTCTTTTGCTCGACCATATCTGTGCATTTTGCAGCTTAGTATAAGTATATACCCAATGCTATGCTAAACCATATTGCACCAATGCCTCTATTATATACTGATTATATTTCAATATTTTATGGTTATTTTTTTTGTATAATGTTGGTTAAACATTGTTTATTAATCCCATTCATGTTTGACTACTTTTTGAATTTGTCAAATATTTTATAGGAAAAATGTGAGAATTTGTGTTCATGAAGCCTAGTGATCCGTTTACATTTGAGCCAAGTTTAGGACATCTTTTATTATCTAATCATCTTTTCTGCTATGTTTGATATACATGTGTATGTTGATGTGATTTCTACCCCTTTTCCCATCCATTGTAAAAACCAAACTGTCTATATGTGAACTTAACCAATATTTGAAATCATGTTTATATGTTAAACCTGGATCCTTTCACATTTGTCTGTTACCAACCTGAATAACCCCAAGAATGAAATGCGTTGTATTGTTGATACCATAGCATCAACCCCCCCCTTTTCTTTTGATTCCACCCTCCCCTCACTCCCATCCTTGTCACCGACTTTTTATCATTTTTTTTTTAAAGTATTCAGCCTTTGCGTGATTTATCCCTTTAAAACTGAACATGAAGAGGGTATCTGGTTCTCCTACAAATCTAAGATTCTATCAAAATTATTTTCCAGAATAAATTTAAACAAAAACAAATATTCATATCTCCTGTTGTTTGTTTGTACCTTCTTGTTTATTAACAAAATCTAGCACAAAAGTTTGTCCAAAATTGTTGAGTTGAATACGTATGTCCAAAGTTTTCTGTCTGTTCGTTGCGACAATTCAGTTTTGTGTAGGCAGTTTCATAAAGTACACCTGCACAAATTCTTCTGTTTTCTTTTTCCGTGTGTTCCAAGTACGTCATGGAATACCTTTTTAAAAAGTTGTCTTGTCATCTGTTAATATCTTTGTAAATCAACCATGTTTTCGAGTTTGCGTGATAGAATTTCCTTTGACAGCACTTAAAATCACCAATCATTCCACAGCTTTTGAACATCATCCTAGCGCTTTAGATAGCAATGTTTTGTGGAGAATCTTGTCCAACGTTCAACTTTCTTTTGTGATTTATAGTTTGACCAAGTGCTTTTTTTGTTTTAAATTAACATTTTCAAGTTTGGGTAAAGCCCCTACTCTGTACTTTAATTTAAAAAAAAATGTTCCAGAAATACAAACAAACAAACGGACAAACAAATATTTGCGATCGATGAGGATTTTGCCGTGCTCATGTGCGGTTTTGAAGGGATAAAGTCACACATATGTTTTTTATGACCAACTTTTCATGCATTTTACTTGCTATCTCATGCATCATTTGGGAATCTTTTCTTTGTATGGAATCTTTCTCATTTGTGACTTGCTAAAACTTTTTTCTATTCATCATGATTTATGAATTGGAAGAAAAGAATGTTGGAAAGAAAAAAGATTGAATGAAAAGAGGAAAAATGCATGCAGTTTCTCTAAACACCATCCAAAAATTTTTCCCAAACCACCATGATGTGTGACCTTTCAACTTTCACCCTTGGTGTGACCTGAACTTTGACCCGACCTGATCAGGCACGGGGCTGTCGAGCAGTGTAGCCGGGGTCGGTAGTTTGGGCACGGCAGCAGGTTTGGCGGGAACCGGGGCCACAACCGCCCCCACGGCTAATATTGATCTAAACGCCTTGACGCAAGCATATTCTGGAATCCAGCAATACACAGGTTGGTTATAGCAACGTCACTCAATAATCAAACAAAAATCTCTCCTTTTATTTATTTCTTACAATTACACTCTCTTTTTTAATTCTGAAAAGAGAATAGGGTTATAAGCTTCCCAAATGACTAGAAGTTTGTTGGTCCTCTGACATTTGTAAAAACTAAGAGATCAAACAAATATCTTCCCTTTTTCCCCAATCAATTTAGTGCTCAAGAGAAAAAACAACTTTAAGTAATATTTCCTGTCTCTCTTACTAAAAATACTTCAATCACAATAGTATTAGAAATACTAGAATTCAACATCAGTAATTTAATTAAATATAGATGTCTTCTTTTCTTCAGACAAAATTGCTTCAGATGGTAATTGTAATACTTCACAAAAGCTTCTGAAACACAACCATTTGAAGTCTTCTACTCAGGATTGATAAGAAAATAAAGCTAAACAATGTCAATCAATGTCAATCAATGTCATTTGGTTGATGATCTATTTTTAGTCCATTCATATATACATGTATGTACACATGGACATATTTATGAAAATGCAGGGTTATGAAAAACTGGCCTTCAAAGGTAAAACCACATTACAATTGAAATTTCAAATGCCTCAAATGTTTATCTGGCTGGGGTATGTTAGTGCACAAAATTAAATTGCCTGGTATTTTGGAAATTGTCAATATTCTTAGTATAAATTTTTCCTGTGGCAAAACACTCCAGTTGGAACTATTCATATTTATGAAATCATAGACAGCACCTCTCAGTCATTATCAGAACATATTCATAATAATCCTCAAAAATAAGAATAAATGACAACTTGTTCAAGTAGCTTCATATAACTAATTCTAATGTTCAACTATCTATCTGCGATAAATGGGCGCAATTAATTTGATCTGATCTCACCAAACTGTCTTTTTGATCACCACTGTTTGATAAGCACCTATTATGTTTTGAGTGTAACACTAACTTTTGTATGTATTTAGTGTACACATTTTTATACATGTAGGTTAGGGATGCCAGAAATATTTTTTACAAAACTTTGAATTACTAGACATTAGGAAAAATCTTGATTTTGTCTATTGACAGGATCAATTTACTTGCAACAAATTAGAAATGACAAGTGCATTTTTTTTCCTGGGAACTTATATTAACCAAAATAAAAGAAATAATTGTGGCATAATCTTTCTTCAGCCCTATTCTTACCCTTCCTATTCGACACCATCTCTTGAACAGTGAAACCAAAACTGCATTTTTTATTTCCTCCATTTTGGTTTTTAACAAGCCCCAAATATTGTTTAGAACCTTCCATGTTTTTTTTTATGTTCCTCAATACAATTCCATTTGTTTTCCATGTTTATAATCAAGTGTTGAACATTAGGGATATACAATCCTCATTCCCTAAATATCTCCTTCCATAATTCCTAGAAAAGATTATCCAATTGCATGAAAATCTTCCCCAGGAATGCCAAATTTCATATATAATGGATATTTTTGTCCCCCTTTCTGAATTAGATGGAAATCACTCTCATTTTAATCATGTTATAAGTGGAAACACCTCCTTCCAGTGCTTGTATTATTCTGTTCCTTTAAAAAACAGACTGAAATTCTCCATCAGTCCCATGCTCAGTCTTTGGTGTCGTGTTGTGGTGTTTTGTTTTAACTGATATCATCCCGTTTCTAACCAAATTACCCCCATATTCAATAGATGGTTGTTCTTGTTCATTCGGTTTGATTAGCTTGATGTGGCTTGTTCTTCTTTACACCCATTTTTTCAATTGTTTTTTTATCTTCAAAACCACCATGCATTGTTTGCTGTGATTTTTATTAAACCCCAAACAAAAGAAGGTTTTGACGTACCTTTGCATCGTTACAATTAACACTCGCTAGTTCGTTTTTACCAATTCTGACACGTTTGTTATGAATGAAGGTCTCTCTTGATTAAAACAAATTGACAAGAAATCACATAATCTTGTAATATTTGATGTTTCCAAGAGCTTTTGTACTAAATGTTTCAGTGCATTGCCTTTCCTACATGTGACCCTGTAGACGGGTTGGTTCTAACGATTTGTTACTTGTCGACAGCCCTGTGTATATTTCTATGTAATTTGTGCAGACATATATCTGTTTTTCTGATGTAGATCCCGTGGTTCGTTATGTACTCACAAGTCAATGCCACAATACTCACGGCAGCAAAATGAAACCAGTTTTATTTTACCATGTTGATTTTGTCTTTGTAACGTACTTGTTATATCTGTTGTCAATCTATGCCACAACTATTTTTGTGCCTTTCGTTATATGGAAGAGTAAAAATAAGAGGTGAAAGTCAATAAATTTTGCCTTATTGATATAAAAAGAAAATTCTTCATTTTCCCCATGCCTCTTTTTTGTAGGATATTGGATTGAATATGTGTCACCCCTGTTTTACTCATATATTATAGAATAGACAGAGGGGAGTGTATTTCATTGTTAGTTTATTTTTAAATAGGTTACAGAATACTTGAAACAAAGACAATAAGTGCATACTTACTTGGGAAAGGATTTCATTTACACACATGAATCTCTTTTACAACCCCAAAAAGGAGAAAGAAATATATCTAGAATGCTTCACTTTCTCATTAATAAAAAAATAGAAAGGTTGAAATAAACTACCGGTACATTATATTATTCCTTTGTATATGGGGGCCTGTAGGGGAAATTGTTCATCCAGCCCATTGACCTGAATTCACAAAGGGGGTTTAGATTTAACGTGGTCTAAACCAGGGCTTAAATCTCTGAGTTGACTGAAATAAGCATATGAATGTTAATTGTCATGCGCGTATATTAATATAGGATGTTTAAACCATGGGGTAAGATAAAACCACTTAGTGAATTTGGGCCATTGAATTGAGATATGAATGTGAATTAGTTTCATATGGAATATACAAAGGTTCATATCTTCCTAGATTTTTCCGAATGCATTTACTTGTTCCATTCAAAAGATATGTAATATTCAGATGTACATAATGTATCCCACTGCTGCCACCAGGGTCCTGTTTCATTAAACTTGTTATCAGTAACAACTGCCACATTTCTATGACAAATTCGCTCTCAGCCAATCGGATGCAAGGATTTCAGTAGCTTATAACAGTTGTTGCAACTTGTCATTGATAGCAAGTTTTATGAAACAGAGCCCAGAACTTTTTTTACCTCGTCCATTTTGTTGCTCAGTAGCTGAGTGATCATTACCCTTCTGCTAAAACAACTTCATAGAATTTTGACTATGCAGTGCAAGACTTGCCACTTGCTGGTGTTCAATAAGGGTACATCCTAGCTGTGAAGAGTTCACTGGACAGAATGTGGAAAAAACTTTCATGAAACTCTAAGAATTATGTACGGGGGAGGGAGTAAACAGATATAGATGGGAGATTGACATGTCCAAAGTTCTATTCGATGATAAATAAATCAATGAAAAAATGTCCAGAGTCTGGAAAACTTCTGAAAAGCTTTAGTCTGTCTGTTGAACCTTGTGCATGCTGGTATTGAACATCAAGTAGGTCCATCCTTGAGGCTTAGTAATTCCTGTGAAATGTGGAATGTGAATAAGGTGGTATCGGTGGGAACAAAAAAAGTTGCTAAAGGGATGTTAAATGTATGATTTAAAATTTCATAGGCTGTGAACAAACACCAGTCCAAATTATGATGCAGATTACCAAGAAAATCAAATAAAGAAAGTCGAACAATAATCGTAACGTTTTTGTCTCAAATGTTTATCACATTTTATTCTGATTGTAACCGTTAGTTGAGCGATAATGTTTATGGTCCAGTTATGTAGCTGCTTTTGTAAGGCCTGTAACAATTTTGTCATAAAAATTTGAAACACATTGCATCAAGAAAAAATAAGACTTCAGATCAAAATTATTGACTAACGGTTGTTCCACCCAGTACAATATATTAAATCAGTGGGAGTGGGTGGTTTATACATGATGTGACATGTTAGTGAAAGAGCAAGTTTGATTGTCTTTCATGTCAAGTCTGTTATATGATGATTCTTTACCATACAGCGCAATTTCCCAATGGTTTTGGTCCTATCAACGCTTTCCAACAACAACAGCAACAACAACAGGCCGGAGCAGCAGGCCAAAAACAAAAAGAAGGTAAAAGGTTTACATCCTGAAAAATATTGAGGAAGGGAGGGAAAAGGGGTATTCTTTATTTTCTTGGAGAGAAAGTTATTTCTTTTTTAACTCAAGTGCAGTACATGCACTTTTTAAAATGAGTGTATTATGTTTGAATTTTTGAGGTACAAACCAGTTGTAAAGAATGTATTTTCTAGATGCATGTGTATCATGGAACAAACTCCTTATGTTGACGCAATGATTCTCTAATTTCTTAGAAAATAGTAATTCTGTGGGAAATGTTTTGTTTCCTCTTAACTTTTTAACTCTGGATGTTGATAATCTTTAAAAGGAATCTTGAGTTCTGGGAAAGGTGGAAAATAATTTGTGAGCTTTCTCATGCCTTTTATGTCAGTTTGGAAGAACATCATAGTAGAAACATTCCCTTAGAAGGATTGCTCTTCAAATACTTTATGTTCGAAATATGACTAGAAATAGCTGAAATGTTCAGGCTGAACATTCATGCCACTTGTGTGTGTAGTCCCGGTTACCCATTTCTGTGTGCAGTACATGTGCTTTTCAGCGGGATTGGGTCAATTTGTTACCTATTTTTATTCCAAAACAAAACAGTATAAAACAATTTTAATGTAGACATTGTCAACCTTTCCCAATTGCTTTGAGACAGTTTCTTTTACAATATAATTGCATGACCAGAACTCTACTTTAAGTACAATTTTAGATTCTAAGATTTATATTATACTATGTGTTTTTATTCCAACCGGAGTGGATAAAACATTAAATTTGAGAGGGTTAGCTAATAATTGTACACCTTTTGGTTGAGTTATGGTTTAGTCCATTTAATGTATAGGCCTTCTTTCATTTCATGTTTGAAAAAGTCTTTTTGCAGTATCTAGAATTCTGAAGCATTGTCTATTACATTCTGTTGGATATTGTGTTGAAGACTGGGGGACATTTCATTTAATCATCTTATAAATTTGTCTTGTTTCCAGGTCCAGAGGGCGCCAATCTGTTTATATACCACCTACCACAGGACTACACAGACGCTGATCTCATTTCAATGTTCTCAGCGTACGGTGGAATCCTCAGTGCAAAAGTCTTCATCGACAAAAACACTAACCTCAGCAAATGTTTCGGTAGGTACTCTCTGCCTCTCTTTCTCTTCCCGTCTTTCTTTCTCTCTTTCTGTCTTCTTTCTGTCTGTCTTTCTCTGTCTCTGTCTTTCTCTGTCTCTGTCTCTCTCTGTCTCTCTCTGTCTCTGTCTCTGTCTCTCTCTGTCTCTCTCTCTCTCTGTCTCTCTCTGTCTCTGTCTCTGTCTCTGTCTCTGTCTCTCTCTGTCTCTGTCTCTGTCTGTCTCTGTCTCTCTCTGTCTCTGTCTCTCTCTGTCTCTCTCTCTGTCTCTGTCTCTCTCTGTCTCTGTCTCTCTCTGTCTCTGTCTCTCTCTGTCTCTGTCTCTCTCTGTCTCTGTCTCTCTCTGTCTCTGTCTCTCTCTGTCTCTGTCTCTGTCTCTCTCTATCTCAGTCTGTCTCTCTCTATCTCTGTCTCTCTGTCTGTCTGTCTGTCTCTCTCTCTCTCTGTCTATCTCTGTCTCTCTCTATCTCTGGCTCTCTCTATCTCTGTCTGTCTCTGTCTCAGTCTCTCTGTCTGTCTGTCTCTCTCTCTCTGTATATATATATACACACACACGTATATACATGTCTATATTTAAAATATAGCCCACCGCTGTCACCAGATATTTATTGTTCACTGAACAATCTCTTGGTCAGTGATCATTACACTTCTGCTATAACAACTTCATAGAATTTTGAACATGCAGTAAAAGATTCGCTGCTTCCTATCTCCCTTGTCTTCTTTCTTGATGCCAGGTTTTGTAAGTTATGATTCGCCGATCTCAGCACAGACGGCCATCCAGGCCATGAACGGTTTCTCTGTAGGAACAAAGAGATTAAAAGTCCAGCTCAAGCGCTCCAAAGAAGCAAACAAGCCATACTAAAGGTGAGTACCTTACGTGTAAACCGGGTGGTTAGGGTGAAGGGGTAGAGTGTGGAGAGGAGATAGGGTGGGTTTCACAACCAAGTTATATACATCCCGGTCTCTAAAGAAGCGAACGGACCGTTCTAAAGGTTAGTACCTGCTATGCAAACTGGGCTGCTAGGGTGAAGGGGGTAGAGTGTGAGAGGATGTAGGGTTGGTTTCACAACCAATAAATGAATACTGAGATGAGTTTTTTTCACTTGCATGTAATTTACTGTGAAGAAGCAAAGGTTCCTTTATGATTTGAGGGCAGACTCTAAAGCAGATATTGGGGCCCCGTCCTGTCGATAATTCTGACTAATCCAGTTATTCTTACATCCTTCAATTGATTGCCAATTTAAGGCCTTGCATGAGTGGAATGAAAATCAATTTAGATAAATCTCAACTCTTGTGAAGAAGTACAGTTGATTGCAGGACTTAGGGTCAATTTGAATCAGTTGGATCAACTTTTATAAGAGGAGGCCCAAAATCTTGATACACCAATCAGGGAGTACTAAAGCAGGGGCCCAGGATTCAAGACGGTCTTCATATTTTTTGATTGAAATCATTGAATGCAAGATGATAACTGAATGTTATGCCTGTAGTATTGACCAATCAAAATCCAGCATAGTTGAATACATGTTCCTAATTACATGTAGATAAAGCTGGAAAAAGCTGTGTTTGATTTGCATCTTGCATTTAATCCCTGACAACCTTTGAGCTGTTCACACCAAGAGATTATTTTTGTAATGTGAATTGGACCTTTCAAACACCACATCAGTATTCTAAAGTCTACATATATTTATCTGTATCCTACCTTTCTAATATATACCAGTATATTGAAATAGCAAAGATAATGTAATTTTGTTATGTTGGCTGTTTAAAGTATTTTGTGTTGAGTATTTTGTGCAGTGTTTTGCTTTAAAAAGTTTAGTCATAGTTTTAGTGTGTTGTTAACCTTAAAAAACTGGTCTTACACTAGAGTTTGAGGCATGAATTTAGTCTATAAAACCAATCACAGATAATCTGAATAGCCATTTATTTAATGTGACAGCAATCTGATTACAGAAAAACGATAGGATTTAGAATTTAAAAATAAATCAACTTGGTTTGGAGGTACTGCAAAATCTTGAATTCACTGTGCCTGTATTTATTAAATTTAAAAAGAAATGAACACCATTGATATTGTGTGAAACTAGTTTTTAAGGGCAACAAATATTGTTTAATTTGTACACGTAACTACGGCATCACAGTATTGGTTGTATACTTGGACTTTTTGCACCGTAGTCCCTGCTTATGAAGACACTGTGGACATGCGCAAAAACAGAATGTGAACAGCATGAACGATACCCATCTATGTGGTGCATTAACAGCTAACACTTGTCCAGCGTTTGCTTCGGTGACATTTTATCTGGTCTTTATTTCATCATAGATATAGGGTTGGGCATTAGGTTAGGGTTAGGGTTAGGGTTATAATACTTGTTTAAGTGTTTAGTGAGGATATTGACTGGAGCAAATGTCACCGATTTAAGGACCCAGAGCAAGCTTCATACAGGTTTCCCAGGTATCCTGGAAGCGTATTTCTTTTCTGGCGGGACTTGCGCCATTTATGTAGGGCTCTGGTCAAGAGGCCCCGTTTGAAGACTTTGAGAGAGACTACAACTTTAAGACTTGTATTTTCCCAAAGTTTCACTCCACTTTTATTTCAGCAAAAGAAAATTTTGTCAATACTGAATATCCAATCTGATCCTGACAAGACTCAAACTTTAGTCACCTTCATGACAAGCGGATCGTTTATCCAAATGCGCCACACAAGCAACTGCAAGTCAGGTTCGCTCATTTTATTATATCCCTACAATTTGTTTTTCATGAATATTCATGCCGACTAGTCTTGATGGAATAAACCGTATTGTCACTTCAATTTGGCGCTCAAATACTGCCCTCTCTCGTCGGTTGCGCAAGTACTGCCAAAAAAAAAATATAGCATCCTGGAAATGAGAGAAAACCTGGGAAATGAGTTCTCTTTTTTCCGGTCATGGAAACGTCAGGAAATGAAAGAAAGCTAAAGTGAATCGGGGGAAAAATCAAAGGAATTACATTGACCCAAAAGAAAGTAGTCAGTCTCTTATAGTTTGTGTTGTGTCGGAACACCATATCCACTATACGATTGGCTATGATGGCTTTGTAGTTTATAGTTGGAAATGCCTCCTTTAACGATCCTTGAATTTTGAAATTCCATGTGGGAAAATTCAGGGATTTTGTTTTCATGAAATGCTTTGAACTCTAATATATATATATATTACTAGCATGTCACATATTCAAGTAACCAGTGAATATATTTAGTAAATCCTTGTGCTGCTGTTGTAGAAATAGCCCCCAAAAGACGGCCAATTTACCCAAACCCGTTGTAGACTTGCACTTCTACACCAAGCTTTGTGTATTGATATACGCTCAATGATATGAGTTATGTACGTGAATGCTCCTTTACATGTACATTCATCAAGCGAAAATGAAAATTTTATACCAATTGTGATGAAGATTATACCTTTGAATACTCAAGTTTGAATGAGAGCTTCATGAATCAAGGCATATTTTCAGTCTTTGGTGCCAGAGTTTTAAAGGGAATAATGTAATACACTTGTAGACTCACTTGGGAGAGCTACGAGTTTCAGATGTCAATCAAGCTTTTAATGTGACTGAGATGTAGAAATCTGCATGAATGGTTGAAGTCTTCGTTACTGAGATTTGTGCCGAAAAGTATCCCCCTCCCTGCCCCACATGTTGAAATCTGTGTTAGTGTGTGTAGTCTTTGTTGTGCTGTGTTATGGGTACTTTTATCTTCCATTTTCTGTTACCGAGGTGGATGAACTAACCAGTAACCCTATCGATGTTATGGACAGAACTTTGAATTCTTTGGCATTTGAGGAATTGATAACAAAAAACATTGTTTTTTGTATAGACCTTGTGAGGCCCCTATGCAAATCCAAAGTGTTTTTGAAATTTGAAATTGGCTTTAGTTGCCATTGTGCATTGACAAGGAATCAATCATGTCAGGTTCCCATTTTACATTTCGGTTGAGAGAGAGAATTGTCAAAGGGTAATCCAATGTTTGTAAAAAGCCGATTTGTGTGAAAGGAGAAAAATAAGAAAAACAGGATGGTAAACTTTGAAAGAAATCGGACAAAGAATAAGAGTTATGATCACTAAATCTATGCGAATCTCAAATTGGCAAATTGGTGAGTCGATTGTGACGTACTGGCGGTCAACTCTCGTGTTTGTCATACACTAAAATTTGCGGTTTTCTCCAAAGCGCCTTTTTACTCGGGGCAGTACTCAAAATATATTGTAGATGGCATAATGTTATAGGTCCTCTAAAAAAAGTTGACCACTGCTGTATCACAGTGACCGTACCGATACAGCCAGTTTGAAATTCCCATATGTATAGTGATTACAACTTTTTAAAAAATCATAACTTTCTTATTGTTTTCCAATTTCGTTCAAACTTTCACCAATTCACCTATCTGCTTCTCTGATTTTCCTGCTTTCACATAAAATCAAAATTATTACAAAAGTTGAATTGCCCTTTAATGAAATAACTTTTGCTAAAGACCTACGTGCCACCAGGTAGGTGTTGAAACTTTCAACCCCTCCAGAGAAGGTCAAAGCTTTCATGGAATTCCTCAAAAACAGGGATAATACATGAAAATTTGTTTTGTTCGAGGGATTATCAAGGGATTTACTTCTTTTTTTTTGGGGGGGGGGGGGACATTGAAAGAGGCAGAAATGAAGTACCCTTAAAAAAAACCTCATCATTTTAAACTGTTATAAATCTCATTTTATATTGTGTCTTGTATTTGTTTTGTAAAGCTTTCATCATCTGCTTTTAGTCTGTTTTGGTGTGCTGTGGCTTATATTTTTATGTTTATATTTTTATTGTATCTTTATTCACACATATAGTTTATTACACAGAAAGTTCCTACCACCGTACAATGAAAGAATTTCACATCAAATTATGTGCTGTAAATCCTTGACTTCAATTATTGTTCAACGGAGTCGTATGGTATCCAAACAAACAAAAAACATCCAACACTGAAATATTACCCAAACAAAGAAAGATGAAATAATATTAGGCCTTAGGTGGATATTTCATCATTGAATAATGTTAAAGTACTGTACCCCCTGGTTGTGATTTCATATTCTGTCACTTTCATGTTGTCCAGAAGTATTAAAAGTCCCATGGTTTGTTGAAACTTTGTTCAGTGTTTTTTAATCAAATAATTTACAAATAAAAAACATCAGCAATCTGGTTGGCCATGTCTCCACTGCACATGACAAAGAGTACAACCACTGTATATTTTTCTCTTCATTATATATTTATTCTTACATATGTTTTCATACTGTTTCAGTAGTAATCACTGCTTTTAATGTCATTGTTTCTCATATGGGTATTCCCCTATAATCTCTCTATCACTGTGTTACATCATAGATATTCAAATAATCTACGCTCTGTGTTTACTTTTTGCTACGTTGACGTATCACCGTTTAACCCCGCTTTCTCTTCCGTCTTTGTTTTTTTCTTTCTCTTTTATTTTTCCACCAATCAGAACGCTCGATACTTCTGTCCAAGTCATGTGACGTCTGCCTGTAAACGTTTGCTCGTTGCCCCTGGAAACCATACCGGTTTGCTATTTTATCATGTGACTAGTTCAACGAACTGTCGTCTGTTTGTTTGTCACAAACCAAACGCGTCTGCGTTTGTCGTCTTGTTTCTAAGCAGACATTTAAACCTAAGAAACAATACATCTATTACGCATTTGGAATTTCAAGTGTAGTGTACGTACCTGCCTTGCGCATTGTCAATTATACCCCAGCACATTGGACTGTACACGTAGACGCTTTCTTAACATTTTTCGTTAACGTATCATTAACGTCAATCAATCTTCGTATTAATCCGTGTATCATCATGCCAATAGCATCTGTCCACGAAAGCCAGGAATCGCAACAAAAGAGAGCAGATACGCTTTATTACATTAATAAAAAATAAAAATCAGGGAGGCTTTAGCTAGAGGGTTGATTAACCTACATCTGTAGTATTTTCATGATCGTAGTTGACCATTTTGCGTAACTTTGCTTGTGCGTGTGTGTTAGATTTTATTGGGTCTGAATCAGACACTAACTTCAGTGAAAACTGATGGGATCTTCATTGAATCCAACAGTTAGTTGTATTGTTTGTTTCAGATTAATGTGCAAAAGCATGGAATGTTATGATTTTTATATTCATTTTCATTGTGTCTCCCCTAAAGGGGTACACGAGTCATTTTCTTGTAGTTCATTCTTATATTTGTGACACGATTTTCCAATAGGAAAAAAACTGGCCTGTGTGTTTTTTGGAGTTGAATGTTGGAAAAAAATAGCAAGTTTATCATGATTATCATAATCGTTTGATGTGAATTTCCCCAGCGTGATAAAAATATGAAGTCTCATTTTACGTTGATATTAAGTTTGTTGAAAACAGGGTGTGCAAAAGTGATAAAGTTCTTGTATGTTTTAAATCATTATTTATTTATAATTATACCAGTTTCAAGTTTTAAAAAATAAGCGTGTGTCTCCTTGTAAAAGGTGCACAGAGTGTTTTGAATAAAGTGCGTTTTTGTGTGTGTTTTATTATTGGTGTTCAAAAGATTATTGCCATTAAGCGTGTAGTTTTTTTCAGTGATTTTTATTTCTTATTCTGTTTTTAAAGAATCATCAATCAGGAAATCTTGTAGTATGGTATTTGCAGTGTTGAATTTCTAGTTTAATTGTTGCTGTGTTGAATTTGCAGAATAAATGAGAGGTATTATGTAATGTCACTCTCCCCATTAATTGTTACTTCACTATGCAGGGAAAATGCAGATAACCATGCCAAATAACTGAATAGCATGCACCAAGTGATGTATATGCACAGTGTGTATACATTCAAATGATCAAACAAACCAATATATTCAATACAAAAATAGAATCCACTTGTAATCTACTCTGTATATGGATTGATAAGGAAAACGTTTGGTATTATGTTCAGCAAAATATTTTTCCTCGCCTTACCATATCTGCAACACCAAAGTGAAGGTTGGAGGTTCAAACTTCAAAAATTGGTCATGTCACGACATTTACTTGGAATGCTTTGTATTTGCTTATAAGCATGTAATTAAAGATCTACAGGGGAGCATTTCATCAAGCGTTTTGTCAGTGATTTTTACCGACAACTGTTATAAGCTACTGAAGTCCGTGCATCTGATTGGCTGAGAGCAAATTTGTCAGTATAAATCACTGACAAAACGCTTGATGAAACGCTCTCCAGGAGTACATCCTAACCAAGGGACAGTGATGTTGAGCATTAGATTGGACACCAAAGAGCAATTAATAATGTGCTAAGATAATTCTCTTACCATGACAATATATTGCTTTTCCACACAATGCCCATAGACTTCTCCATCTCACAACACAATGAACATTTTACACAGATAGCATTATAAATATTTTGACAAGAGAGGGAGCCTTCATCATCTTCTTCGCTCATGTGATGCTTCTAGTTCCGAACTTTGTGCATTGCTTTTCAATTATTTCTACATTTCCTCTGCATAATGATTAAAATACTGTGTCAGAGTTTTGTGAACGATTCATTCTTAAAGATAATGTATTTGTGTCGTGATTCATACTGAAAGAGGGTAAAATGATACGCAGACACACAACATTTTACCCAGACAAAAATTATAACCATTTTCAGCTTATATAAACCAACCATTTTCTTTCAATATTAATCACATGAAATTGGAATAAAGCTACCATGAATAAGCACAGCATTTAAACAGCGTAACTATTATCGGCATTGATTGTAAGGCCAGAAAAAAATTATAATCAGAAAATTGCAAACAACGGAAGGATATTTTTTATTCAGTATTTTCTTCAAATCATCAAGTTGCTGCCATAATTGTAGCCAGATAATAACTATAACAATTCTAGTACTATTCATATGTATTCAGGATCAACTTCCAATTTCATGTTGGATAATTGAGCTCTTAAGAATTTTCAATTTTTGTGTGATTTTAGTGAGTGTGTTTTGTTAATTGACACAAGATTGGGATTTTATCAACTGATTATTTTTTAATCTTTCACCAGTTTAATCCAGAATTGAGAGAAGTTATTGATTGGATATGTGAAGCTTTTTAAGCCGAGAGCTCCTACATCAATACAGGGTAGTATAGTGTGCACGATACATCACATTCATGATATTGGACAAATTAGGTTTATTTTAATTAGGACAGGTCTTTAGAGGAAGAAATTATAATAGATCATTCAGATTCACTTTAGCAATTATTTGTTTAGATTTCAATTCCATTTGGGAAAGTAGCTGATGATCCAAAATGTATTCATTTTAATGAAATTGCTTTTTGACATCAAGATGTAATTATGCCACATTTTAAAAGTGGGGTGTTTGGACAACTATGACTTTATAGGCAATAGATCCTCACCCTTGACAAATACTGGAAATTAGAAAAATTGAACATTTTCATTTGGGATATTAGTTATAACACGATCAAAACTACTTTCGAAAAATAAACTCGGCAATTTCAAAGGCCTATTGTACTACCATAGAAATCAGGTTCGGATTACGTAATAGGGGATTGTAATGTTCGCAAAATTTCTAAAGGTGATAGACAGGGCTATTGAAATTGCCTTCAGTTGATTTTTCGAAAGTAGGTTTGATCGTGTAAAATATACCTGTGATTAAAAATTGATGGAATTATATTATTGCAATAAGTCATTTGAATTCAAACTAATAAACTTGATACAGGACTAATTGGCCCTGAGGACATCCAAACCATATATCCAATCCCAAAAATGTGTGAAAGTTATCTGATAATTGACAAAAGAAAAGCAAAATGCACATGTTATTAGAATGGACAGTACAGATGTGCCAGTATAAAATCTTGTTTCATTTTACAGTGTTAATGTTCTGTTGTGAGTGTAATGTAGAATGATCTGCCGTCATGTTTTGTGTACAGAGTTTTATGACGTAAAGGATGCAAGCATTCGTTGTGTATTAAAAAGAACTATATTAGTGTACAGCCTATGTTTGGAGATAAATCTAAATTTAAAGAAGTATTATGTGATTTTCACTGTATTCAATTATATTCTGTGACTAAGAAAAGATTGTTAGTTTAATGTTAAATGTGTTACAAGTGTGGTAGATTAATGGTACATTATGTGTACAATAGTCATCATTGAATTCATTTGAGGGTTTAAAAAAAAAACATTCAAGATCAGACTGTTGTACATCCTGCCTGCTTTCAACTAAATTTCAGTCAATTCATCTTAAACTTTTGATTTGATTGACTTTTAGGTGAGGCAAGTTGAAAGTTTATCCTTTGACCAGAGTAAAAAAAATGGTTTAAATTTTGATTAACTTCAATTTTATTTGTGATCTGGACAAATAGTACTATAATCACAAATAGGTATTTAATTTCATGACATGATTTCCTTGATTAAGATGCGATTAGATCTTAAGTTCTGATAGAGCAAGGATAGAATAAGACACAAATGTTGGTCAATTCATATTTGGTGACAAACGGCTAATCCAAAGAAAAGCTTTTTAAAAATATTTTAAAGCCAAAATACAGACCTATCTTTTTTTTTTAATGGAAAGCTTTTAAAAATGAGTTGTATTGTTCACAGAAATGGTTTCCATGTTAGCTCTTTCTGAGAATTTGGCAAAAATAAGTATTTGTTTCCATGGATACTGACATGTTTTGATGTGGTGTTGGGAGTAGTGAAACCAAAATAAATTTGTTTTATTTTGACGATAGTAGTACGTTGGCAATCTTGTGTTTGAAACAATATTACTCTTGTATAGCCAATGAAGAAGGGAAAAGAGAAAAACCTATGCAATTGAGACATGTTTAATTTGACTAATATATCATATTGTGTAATCTCCATGGAGATGACATTGATTATAACACAATGCCCAAGAAGTGCAATTTTTACCGTTAAAAAGCATGTTTCGCGTTGTGTCACGTTGTCTATACCTGGCTCCAACTGGACAAGTATATTTGTTTTGTTGTCCGTTTTCTTTGTGTTTTCAAAGGAAATATGTTGAATCAATGTGGAATGTAACATTGGATCATTGTAATGTTAAATTGTAGCCCACCCTTACTTCGTTAAATGTTGGTGTTATTTGAACCTTTGACCTTTGACCTGAAAAATGACCTGTCAATGACTTGTTGGTTTTACTTGTGTGTTGTACATTGTATAAAAGTTGTAGTATTCTTAGTACATTGTTGAATCATTCATCGCTTGTATTCATTCATATTTTAAAAGTATTGTTGGGTTAATGGTGTTATGTGATGACTTGTTTTTATTTTTCATGTTTGTTCTTTTTAAGTTTGTTTGTTCTCCCCCTCATCAGTGGGATCATGTGAGGACCAGAAGAAGAAAATGTTTGTTGAAGTTTTATTGTACATGTTGTAGATTTGAAAGCAAGAAAATGATGTTATTTCTTTTTTAACTTGTTTGATTGTATATGTTAGCTATGACAGAAAGAAAGCTCTTTCTTCGTTCTTTTCTCTTATCAAACACCTTACCCTCATGTACGTTCGTTCGTTCGCTCCTGTGCTGGATGTATGTGGTATACTGTGTAATATCCATCTTACAAGCATGCCTCACCCAAAATTTTCTTTAAAATACCTACTCATTTACTCTGAGTTTTTGCTATTTTTTACTGGATTTATTCTTAAGGTGACAAGTTAGGAAAGCCTATGAAAATAAAACTCCTTTTCTATCTATAGAATCAATTGAGAATACTTTGTCCCTTTAAAATGAACAAAATAATCCCAACAGAATTAGGACATAGGGAATTCCGGCATATTGATAAGCAATTAATCTTGTGCCAATGAAGGTAAGAATATTTTTCTGAAACTTGGTCCAAAATTGCTTTAGGAGAAGAAAACAGTAAACACAACAAATTGATAAGTTCGACTACGTATTTGATTCTTATGTCTCAAGAAGCATCATTAGGTCTCTGTTTTGATGCTATGTTTTTATGAAACGTTTCAATGTGAAATAAAGTCATTGGTCTTTGTCAAAACTGTGTTGCATAGCTCTAAAATAAAAGAAAACATCTACCAAATCATTCCAGAAAAGAGAATTATTAAAGTTGTCCATGCATTTCCTGTAACATAGCGTAAGCTCTTTTTCTGTTAACAGTGATATGAATGTACCACAGCCATCTGTTTTTTGGCTTTCAAGATGTATTCCAGTGAAGATTTCTTTTCTTTTTAATAAAGTCACAATTTTGTCTAAAATGTGATTTAGACCAAGAAAGAGACAAGTTCCGTTATCAGAGTTAGGTACATATTATGGCATGAATTTATACCAGGGAATTCCCCTTCTGTTGTTCCCCACTATGATCCATGTTGTATAAACGTTATTCTTTTCTCTTATTATTTCTCTGTTCGTACTTTTGTCAGCTTCAGTCGTTCATTCTTTACCCCGCTTCTCGTTACCGAAAAGAAATTGGAAAAGTTGTGAAATCGTTTTCTTGTTCTACCCTCGTTTGTGTTTTTGTGGTATTATTAAAGGCTAGCTTAGTTGTGTCATGTCAAATTGTGTCCTTGTTTCTTTTCTTGTCTCCCCTTTGTCTTATTGAGTGTGTGATTGGCTGCTATGTCTCTCTCTCTCTCTCTCTCTCTGTATGTACCACACTGTCACATAATTTTCTTATCTCTTAATGCTAAAAGGATGCAAGTCCCTTTTTAAAAATCTCCAGCTTCAAACAATGAACTCCTTTTGTTATTTGTATTAGCACCCCTTCATATCTTTCAAATTAATAGTCAAGCTCTTTATCCTTTATGAAAATGAATAGATTACATATAAGTTCATCTAGTGCTATTTATCATTAAGTTCTTTTGCTAGAGTTGTTTTACTCGACATTTTTAAAGACGGCTTACTAGTGTTCCTTTACAAATTTGTAATCATAAATGAAACAGAACTTATTAACAAGCATCCGTTTGCGCATTTGAATTCTTAACACGCTATGCTACTTTTCTTCAAATTTCTGGTATGTCTCAAACCTTTTTTGAGGGGCTAAGTTCCCAAAATCCTTGGATGACCTGTCCGTTGATGTTCTTTAACCGTACATGTCTGAGTAATGTTGCCAATTTGGTGTTACCTGTCGACTCGCCTGTATCCTATATAACGTGTAGTTATTGCTAGCTGGTATGAAAAATGATTACAGAGTATCTCTGTAAGGGTATGCGATGCTACTATACATAGTTTAGTTTGAGACTGATTTCAGGTTTTAGACTCGAGGCCAGCCGTTTTGTGTATAATGTGGCATTTCGATTCCACATCGAGTACAGTGCAATCTGGAACCGTCAGCTATTGGACTACTTGAGCAAAGGCTAATTCTATTGGGCCCCATTAGGGCAGATTAATGTAAATCTCTTCTTTTATAACAAGCCAAGTCGGCTATTGTGGTACAAGTATGTATCCAAATTAAAGTTAGGCTAACCCTGTACATTTTCAAGTAAGATATTTTTGCCATGTATTCAATTTCGCCAAAATGCCAAAACTTTGCTTGAAAGTGATATGCAATCGTTAATTGTCAATAAGAAGTGTTTGTATGTAACGTAAGAAACAAATTAAAATTGTTCTTAGGAGCTTTTATATGGCTGAGTCAAAATGGAAACTGTACCTTTCATTGTTTTTATTTAAAGTACCAGAAACGTATAGCTATGGTTACTTTTTTCTCTTGCAGTTTTCAGTTTATTTTAAAGTAATCCCAGTATCTTGTTTGTCCCCAGCCCCATATACCCCTCTCCCTGCTGTAAAAGTTTGGGATAAATATGTTATTTTGTAAACATTTTTATTCTAAAAAACGAAATGCAATAAAAAACGTTGGGTGGTCGTCATTTTATTGTCCGTCAAAAGTTACTTCGGTGGTGTATAGAAGTCAATTGTCAGTACTGAGAAAGAAAGATATATCTTGTTAAGAAAAAAGTTGTGTATGTAAATGTACTTTATATGCTTGAATAGTGTTACCAATCTGCATTTTGGACTGTTAGTTAATGTATTTGAAAGTGATGAGATGTTATTTATGGTGCATGTGAACCTGCCTAGTAGTTTAAACCCCAAATTGTGTACTCTAATGTGAGCCTGTTCTCACTGACAGATAAGCAGTCATAGCCTGCGCTAATCGGATTAACAGGATGTAGAATCCAATGCAATGAGATGCATAGATATCTCAATAGCCCCATGTATGTGAATTTGTATGGGGTAAAACCATGTTATGTATAATCAACTTGAATGTTGCACCATCCCTTGTAAACGCCCCTCTCCTCCATATGCCTAAGATAGTTACAAACCCGGGCCACATACTTAGATCCTTCTTTGTTGCTATGGATACTGTGTGATGCCGTATGTTACGTGGTTATTATTTATAATATTTTAGTGTACTAGGTGAACGTTGTAGCGCATTATAGTCACGTTTCACTTTTTTGAGATGTTTGTGCTAGAGCTGAAGTATTTTTCAGTTTTTCTTTTGTAGATAGAGGAGTTCACTGTTTTTATCTGTAATTTATTGAATATTTTGGAGTCCAAACCACCCTCGTTACTCTTTGTGAGATTTTAAAGAAAAAATAGATAATTGGTGTGTTTTCAAGGAGGAAAAAGAATTTTGATGTTTGTGTATTGACCATTTTTTGCTGAGCTCCAACAGATGAGTGATGCTACTGGCCGTCACTTATTGTAACACTGCCAGATGGACAGCGGGTAGCAGCAAAATGGGTTGATGCTCGGAGATGATGAATTGTGTGTGGATTATACATTGGCACAGAGAAATTTTTATTTGTGCTGTGATATGATTAAAGGAAGAGAAAAAAATGAATAAAAATTAAATAATGACCTGCAAAATTTTGCACCCGAAACTTTTCTTCCAATTTGTATTGTGTTCTTACAGTGTAATTTGATGGTTGAATTGCAGAGAGTCCTCGGGTGTGATGTTGGACTGGTGTGAGTGGTAAGAGAGTGATGCTGTATTGCAAGATGTGATGATGAGTGGTGGTCGTGGTGATGAGTGGTGGTAGTAGTGATGATAATGATGGGTAGTGGTAGTAGTGTTGGTGATGAGTGGTGGTAGTGGTGGTGATAATGATGGGTGGTGGTGGTAGTAGTGGTGGTGATAATGAGTGGTGGTATTAGTGGTGGTGATAATGATGGGTGGTGGTAGTAATGGTGATAATGAGTGATGGTGGTAGGAGTGGTGGTGATGAGTGGTGGTAGTAATGGTGATGGTAATGATGGGTGGTGGTAGTAGTGGTGATAATGGGTGGTGGTAGTAGTGGTGGTGATAATGATGGGTGGTGGTGATGAGTGATGGGTGGTGGTCGTGGTGGTGATAATGATGGGTGGGGGTAGTAGTGATTATGATGGGGGGGGGGGGGTAGTAGTGGTGATAATGATTGGGGGGGGGGGTGGTAGTAGTGGTGGTTGTGGTTATGATGGGTGGTGGTGATGAGTGGTGGTATTAGTGGTGGTGATGATGGGTAGTGGTAGTGGTGGTGATAATGATGGGTGGTGATAATGATGGGTGGTGGTAGTAGTGGTGGTGATAATGAGTGATGGGTGGTGGTGGTGATAATGATGGGTGGGGGTAGTAGTGATGATTATGATGGGGGGGGGGTAGTAGTGGTGATAATGATTTGGGGGGGGGGGTGGTAGTAGTGGTGGTTATAATGATGGGTGGTGGTGGTAATGAGTGGTGGTATTAGTGGTGGTGATAATGATGGGTGGTGGTAGTAGTGGTGGTGATGAGTGATGGGTGGTGGTAGTAGTGGTAATAATGATGGGTGGGGTAGTAGTGGTGGTGATAATAATGGGGGGGGGGGGGGGGGGGGGTAGTAATGAGTGGTGGGGGGTGGTAGTAGTGATGGTGATAATGACGGGTGGTGGTAGTAGTGGTAGTAGTGGTGATGAGTGGTGGTAGTAATGGTGATGGTAATGATGAGTGGTGGTATTAGTGGTGGTGATAATGATGGGTGGTGGTAGTAATGGTGATAATGATGGGTGGTGGTAGTAGTGGTGATGGTGATAATGAGTGGTGGTATTAGTGGTGGTGATAATGATTGGGGGGTACTAGTGGTGATGATAATAAGTGGTGGTGATAATGATGGGTGGTGGTATTAATGGTGATGATAATGATGGGTGGTGGTAGTAGTGGTGATGATAATGATGGGTGGTGGTAGTAGTGATAATGATGGGTGGTAGTAGTGGTGATGGTAATGCGTGGTGGTAGTAGTGGTGGTGATAATGAGTGGTGGTATTAGTGGTGATGATAATGATGAGTGGTGGTAGTAGTGGTGGTGGTGATAATGATGGGTGGTGGTAGTAGTGGTGATAATGATGGGTGGTGGTAGTAGTGGTGGTGATAATGATGGGTGGTGGTAGTAGTGATGGTGATGTGTGGTGGTCGTATTGGTATTGGGATTTTATCTTGGTTTCTCTCTTTCTCTCCCTCTCTCTCTCACACACACATCCACATACACACACACACCCACACACACACTCTCTCTCTCTCTCTCTCTCATAATTATGTTGGTTTAATCTCTTTCATACCACCTTTTACTTTATTTACTTTACTTTAATCTCACGATGATATAGGATGAATGCCTGTTCATCGATCCTAGCTTCTTGTATCATGTGATTATATACTTTAAATGAAGTCATTTATCCATTTTTTCGCGCCATTTGTGATCCTATTTTTGCAATCCCATTTGAAAATGTTCAAACTGAACTAAAACACAACCGATCGATGAATGAGATGCGAACTGAACTCACAAAGTTCTTGCTGTTCTTTTTCTTTCTTCGTCGTCGCCGTCACTGAAGTGTAAAGTGCAAAACATGAGTTAGAAAAAAAAAAATTTACAAAACATATTGCAATTTTGTTTGTCATATGCTGTTTACATTGTAACCATGGTTACGCGCGCATGAAACCAGACATGAACTGTGATTTACAATCTGATGCTTGTAACGGGTCGTAACTCTACATTCAAGAATTTAATAACTTTAAACTCAACATCAGTAGTCCTGATCTTCCTTTAAATTTACATCAGTTCCATCACTCTGAAATTGCACCTTTCTCGACAGAATTATGTCGATATCATAAAATCATATTACCCATGAACAGGTACATATCAAATATCCATACCACGTACATAATAATAAATATGTGTTCACAACTGATTTTTAGATCGTCACATATACCGACAATGTGTTCAGTATTTACCGATTATAATTTGGGTGACAGTCCTTGTAAATCATTCAAGCAATAACATAATATTCTCTACTTAGTTAATATCAGTTTTCATGTACTTGGACCGGAACTTTTTCATTACTGGTTTCTTCATCAGCTCCATGTTGATCATTTCTTTCGACCCCATTGGTCACTTAAGACGTGATGTCATTCATTTCCTCTATCGTTTCGTTGACCCCATTGGGCTCTTCAGACGTGACGTCATTCATTTGCTCTACCGTTTCGTCACATTCAGAGACAATTCCTGTATCCTCTTTATCTTGGTCGAAATTCGCCCACGTCCTTGGCATGTGAAGGGTCGCTCTTAGTTACTTCAGAATCATGATAAGTAGGGACGTTGGCATCGTTTTCATTTTCATCATGTTCATCTTCATGTTTATCTTCCTCGGTTATCTACGTTATTGTTGTCAGAAGTAATGTCAGGCGTTTGAGGGGGTTCTTGAGTATTTTCGACTCCTGAATTTTGATTCTGCTCATCATCATTATACAATTCTTCGACAGCGCAATCGTCATTTGCAATATTTTCATCATCCAAGTCATCCTCAAGGTGATCCAATTGGTCGTCGTTAATGTCGTTCAGGTTTTCAATTGATTTTGACGCCAGAGAATCAAGTTGCATCTTCGTCGTCGCCGTCACTGAAGACTTCGGACGTCTGTCTGACTCCGTCTTCCAATCTGTAACTGGCGTATTTGCACTGATGCGTAGTCCTGCGAGGCTCTCTTGACGCTCAGTCTCGCGACGTTTGATTGCCTCCGGTAAAAAGCGGTCACGGGAGAGTTTAGATAGCGGTGGTGACCGCACACGCGGTTTGCGCTCTATACATGTAACCGGGCCACGGTTGCTCCGTTCGACGTCAAATACATTCGTCTCGATGCCGCCACGGATGGCCGTTTCCCTTGAAGTGAGGTAATTTATTGATTGCGTTCTCAACCTCGGTGCGTCTAACCGTACCGTTGTGTTAGCGGCTACCGCCACGGTTGGCAAGCTGGGAAAGCTGTATGACCGCTTCATTCGGTTCTTCTCGAGATTGTGAGACAACTCCATGGCTATGACGTACTCGACACCTCGATTCCTGCTTTCTGTTTTACCATCACTCTGAAGATCTTTCTGGACACTGGTCATTCTGGCTTTGGCCTGCTTGTGTAGATGGTCAATCTTTGAGTTCAGCTTCCCGCTCGGCTTCCGGACAGGCTTCGGTGGAGGCTTCTTCAGCGTTCCAATGGGAGTGCGACAGGCAATACTTGAACGCGCGGTCAGGTTCTCGAAGAACTTCTTGAAGACGTAGTCTCTAGATTCCTTTGTAGTGTCGTTCGGCGGTGGCACGGAGTTGGTGAGGGTTTGATACTGCTCCCGATACCTCCCTGCTGCTGCTTTCAGCTTCGGCTCACCGTAGGGACTTATGGCTATTTTTTCACGCTTCTGATATACAGTATAGCTACTATATGGTCTACATGTTCGTTCTTGAGAATCGCCACCACTGCCACGGTTTGCATCTTTTATCACTTCGCAGGTCTTCTTGGTTCTTTCTGTAAGGGTAGCGAAAGCTTTCCCCTTGTCGAAAGCATACTTGATAACCTGACCCCTACTGAACGACCGTCTTCCCTCTCCTGTATGGTTTCTCACAGCTGATCTACAGGGTGGAGGCGGTGTCGTTGATTCAGAGTAACCACCCCAGGATAATACAGACATCGCATTTGAACTCCTCGCCGTGCTTACTCGATTACGATCTCGCTCAGGATCAGCATCGTCAAGTTCCACATCAAGGCTCTTCGTCGCACTCTTACCTCGAGTGCCTCCTCTTCCGCGATGATTTGCTCGACTTCTCGGCGACTTCGAGCCGTGGTTCGATCGTGAGGATGATGCCGACGTGTGGTGACTGAGAGAAGTATCTGGACGCCATTCTTTCTCGGTTTTGACTATGTCCTGGAAGACGCACTTGTCCTCCTCGGCTGGTGGGATGAAGAAGGTTGCGAAGTAGCCTTTCTTGTTGCCGACACTGGCTGATTTCATCACCTCCTCGTTCAGCAACATGACTGCTATCTGCAACCAAACACAAACATGAAAATAAATCATAAGTCACAAACGTTTCAATGAAATTGTATTTTATAATGAGATTGGTAATGATGTTTTGATCAAACATTTGTTTTTTCATTGGAGGAGAAATGTCGAAAGAACAAGTGAAAGCCCCCCCCCCCTTAAAAAAAAAGAGAACAAAGAGAACAAAGTTACAAACAAACAAACATAGGAAAAAACAGCTGTAGACCAACAGCAATTTATTTTTGTTTTTCTCTTTGTTTATGTTCGAGGCAGGAGAGGGCACCTTATCTGGATACCCTACTGAGAGCCACGTATTAAACACACTGCATAATTCGCTTTGCCCAAACTATCCATACTCTAGCTCTGGACTATAATTCTAATACTATGTAAATTCACCGTCCAACTTTCATTTAGGTATGCCAGAAACTTAATCGTTGGGAAATTTATCGACGAATGTTGATCGATATTCATCGTCAGAAGAATGCAATTATGGCAAAGCTCTTGATTTAGTTCTCATTTTCAGACTATGGCATTTTCAGCTTGAATCCAAATCTATTTTGCTGATGTGCAAACGTTGGATGAGAGACCTTAGACCTTCTTTTGATGTTAAATTAACCCTACTTTATATACCAGGCCAGGGAATACATTTCCCCGTTTTATACTAAATGTTCGCCTCTTATGCAGATTAATTATGGTTTTGTAATACCTAATTATGAATTAATACACGAAGCAGAGTCTTACACCTAGACTAAATGTTGAAATAATTCGATATATCGCCTTGGGCTAATCGAGCGATGCATGATAATAATTATAATGCTGCTATTATATCGAATATTGATCGCAGCATTTAATGGGATAGTAAACTGTATGGAGCCCGACCTGTTCTCAGACCGCGTCATACTGAAACAGAAAATCAGTTTAGCGATATGTTGTCCAATGAGATGGGGGAGAAATATCTGACAATGCTTTAGAGCTTGTAAATCTTAAAAAAAAAAAAAAAAAAAAAAAAACTGCCCTCTGCCCTCTGCAGCATGCATATATATTCATAGAAAATATTGAGGCTTATTCAATATTTCAAGCTCACTATACGTTTCATTATCAAACCGTCTCACTTTGTGCACCATCGTGAAAACCTATTCAGGCTTTGCTTCTTTAATAATACAAAATAATATTAGATATTTTTATAGCGCTCATATCCACTACGCAAGGTGCTCTAGGCGCTCCAAACTGTAGGCTGCCGATATGAAATAGAAGATACTAAAGTAATGAATTTAAGTTAAAGAGATGACCTTGAAATCGGTCAGATGAATTTAGAATTTTATATCTCCGACGCCTTTGCTATAAGTGAGATGGGGGGGGGGGGGGGGGGATAAAAAGATGATACACACAAAAGTACAACTTCACTGAGCAGGTGTATTACGTGTTCATCTAGTCACATTTTCTCTGGCTTTCTAGCTCACTGTCATGAATAATTTTCATAAGGTATGACAGATGGTGCAATGAAATATTGGGAATATGAAAATTAGGTTCTTTCTGGCTCTCTGCAGACGATGTATCAAGTTTTAGGATAATGATACACGACACAAGTGATAAACGAGGAACCCGATGTAACACAGGATGTACTTTTTTTACAGTGTATAACAGTTTTTCATCAACTTAACAACTTGACTGAGAATTATGATATTACTTCTTCGTGTTGCAAAATGCTTTTAACAAAGATTTTTTAAAAGACTACTGGAAAAACGTCTTATCCAGATACTTAGAAATGTATAATACATGTGTAATACAGAAATATACCTGCTGTTCTCCTCTCTGACATGTTTTATTGTTTAATTGTTTAATTCTCGTTTTTCTTATCTTACACACTAACTTTATTATTGAAATTTAATTTTAGATAATTATGGTAAAACGTTAACTTACTTCCAAGAGCCTTTTGTTAGAGGACTTCTAGGCAAGGCCTGCGGTTTTTAAAGTTTTTTGCATTATGTGATATTTGTATACTCATTGCTATTACAAGTTTTGTGTAAGAACATGATGTTTTATTGTTATGTTATGTATTGTATTTTTTGATGGAAATGGAAATAAACGAAAGAACGAACGAAAAATATAGGTGCCCTCCGCTAATTACAAATCTTTCTTGCATTTAGATAATGATGAACGTCAAAACGGATTGTCAAGTGGCACTCATCGACACGTTATCTCTATAGAGTACCGAAGTGTGACGTCATCATTTTTTTTTTTTTTTTGTATTTCAGTATTTTTATGACCATATTTAGGTAGAGCATGATGGAAAACGTTCACACATCAAATTTGACATAAATCAGTTCATGGTGGCCCAAGGTATGGCTATATGAATATCTAATTAGCCCCATTGAAGTCAGTGTAAATTGGCCTGGTTTTTAACAGTTTAGAACCAGGCCAATTTAAGTTTAACACTGACTTCAATGGGGCTAAGGAGGTATTCATGCGGCCATATCTCGGGGCCCAATGAGCCAATTGCCATACAATTTGGGCTCTGGATGTTTTTCACCATGTTCCTTTGAGATATGGTATAAAAAATGTCAAAATTAAAAAAAAGCTTTTTGTGACGTCATCACTTCGGTACTCTATTTCTCTCTCTTTCTCTCTTCTTCCAATGTACTCCCCATCTACCCTCCCCCTCTCTTTCTCTATCGGTTTCTCTCCCACCCCCTCTCTCCCTATATGTTTCTATCTTTATTATATCTCTAGCATATATTCATCTGTTTTTAACCCAGTGCCACTCCACCCATATTGTCTCGGTCAGTATGCCCCTCCTCCCTCCTCTTCCCCTTCTCTCTCTCTCTCTCTTAAGCTGCCTCAAAATATAGTATTGCCATCGCTTCCTTCGTATTCCCTCGTCCAAATAAACAAAGAGGTTGTGTATTGTGTTTGCCCCATGCTGTGAAAGCACATTCAACATTAATGTACAGCATTCTCGCACAATCAGTCGCGAGACATTTTTGAAGGGGGCCACCAAATTCGAAGTTAGCTAAAATCTACCCACAGAGATTGTGTGTGAAAGAGAGAGAGAGGATACGTTAAAAAATACAGGTCCAGTATCCCCCCCCCCCCCCCCCCCCTCTATACAATCATGTATCTCTCTCTCTCTATACAGGCATTAGCCTAACAATATTTCTGTCACTTGTAGATATTGATATTGTAACGCTACGAATTACAGGTATTACAGTATCAAACGACGAGGTAAAACAGTAGTTGTTCACGAACTGCCATTTTATGAGCTCTTTGCCCACTATTTTGCATCATACTCGTAAAATTTTCTTGTGGGTTCATTTCTTGGGGCTGTATGTGTATTGGTAACTCGTCATCGGCCTTTTCGATATATAGCAACATTCGTATGATGCATTAGAATGGATTTCGGTGACTTTATGACATAGGATAGCCTATGTTGTATAGAATTCCTTTGGTGACAGATAAAAAATTGCAAAATCAATCTCACCCTTAATGATAATGAGTATAATATATGTAAATTGAAATGAATTGCATTAAATTGGGAATTATTAGACATTGTCTTATTCTGATGTGGTAATAACCAGTTGGAGGTCATAGATTAGCAACGACTAAAAACTACAGGAAAAACCGCACATCAACTTGTTGCCTCTTGGTGATTATATACATTTCGTTTTAATTTCCTTACGTTGTAGGGTAGCGCACTATAAATTTGTAATGTTATATGAAAAATAATATCTAAGGAAATTTTGAAATGTCTCCCACCCCTTTTCTTATTAGGGCCTACTATTTTACTTATAAAAATTAAGTTATGGTTGAACCTGTCGCACTCATTTTGTCAAATATAGGTTGAAAATAGAAGCGAGAACAAAGAAGTAAAAGTGTCTGCAAATCAGACTAGTTCCAATTAGGTAAAGTTCAATACTAGCGGGGAGGGGAAAGAAGGAGGTCAGGGGTCATGACCTTCACCTCAGCGTGACATTGAGAACATCATACCAATACATGCAGTTTTAACGTAGCAAGCGTTTCATCAAGCGTTTTGTCAGTGATTTCTATACTGACAAATTTGCTCTCAGCCATCAGATGCAAGGATTTCAGTAGCTTATAACAGTTGTCGGTAAAAATCACTGACAATACGCTTGATGAAACGCTCCCCCGTTATCGGTAGTCTTCATAGCCTTGTATAGGAAGAGGGTATTACTGTATGTTCACATCTACAAACCATGTACCTCTTCTTTTCATTTTCTCATCTTGCTAAACACTGATGAGAGCATAAAGGTCATTAAACGCAGATCATACACCCTTCTGGCTCTCAACAGAGAATGTTATTTCAATCTTCCTCCGAACTCTCGATCTGCCGTCATGATTTATATCTCATTTTCTTACTAATCTGTCTTCTTGTTAGTATTTACACATTACTGACTCTCTACTTTCGTATTTCAATTTAAAGATTAAGTAGAATTCTGGTCATGCAATTACATTGTGAAAGAAACTGTCTCAGAGGAATTGGGAAAGGTTGACCATGTCTACATAAGAATTGTTTTATACTGTGTTGCTTTTGGAACCATCAAAATAGATAAGGAATTGATCCATTCTCACCGAAAAGCACATGTACTACACACAGAAATGGGTATATGGGTCTAGAACACACAAGTGGCATGAATGTTCGGCCCGAATATTTCAGCTATTTCTAGTCATATTTCGAATATAAGAGCATTTGAAGAGCAATCCTTTTCAGGGAATGTTTCTACTATGATGTTCTTCCAAACTGACATAAAGGAATGAGAAAGCTCACAAATTATTTTTCACCTTTCCCAGAACTCAGTTTCCCTTTAAGCATCAAAAAACCCTTTACTTTTGTACCTCTTCTACATATACCTTTATTTTATTTTTCCTTATTTTGATTTATAATAGATAATAATTCTCGCATGATTCGAAAATCAAAGATAATTGCGAGTATCGTAATGTAAATATTGGAAAAAAGCACAAATGGGGTTGGTCACGAGAGAACATCACAGTAGCCTACCATATCACCGAGCAATCCCTATAATCCGTACATGGCCCGACATATTAATTCTATTCTCTAATATTTTGTATCAAAATTATATTATACTAGTTTCGATAGGACAGTATGATTTCACCTGATGTTATAGTAATAAGAATATATGTTTAAAAAATGACGTACGGAACTGCACACAATTTTTGCTAATGCACTATAAATCAATTCACGTAATCATGAAATGAAGAAATTGATAAGAATGAATGTTTGTAGTGACTGCAAGCTTTATGATATACGATACGTACGAGAATACACCAGACCAGGCGAAGAAGATTTTTAATCACATGACTTTTCAGCGCATCCTGTTCACCTCTATAATATATACCAGCTCATCGTTTTCATATAATCACATTCAAAATTAATTTATCGTGTGTGAACGTCTTCAATTTCATTTTCCAAATATATAGGAATGATCATCTTAGAAGGTCGATATTTTAAAAGCACCATGCTCCCACTAACAGGGCATGTGCAAAATATAAACAAAGTAAAAGTATATGTATTTAAAGATTTGATATACACAAATAAGGCACTTTAGAACTTACTATAACGTTCCGTATGCGTCAGTTTATTTTCAAGCAGGTCGTAACATAGTGGTAACAATAATTTACAACATGAATTGGAGAACAGACGATTTTCCACGCCATTAACATGAGATCTTGAATATACATGTAAATAAGCACCAGGAACAAGACGATAAGAGTGAGATAATAGCGAGACACAAAAACTTTCTATACCAGCTTATCTTTTGGTTATATTACGAAATTGTATACAAAGATGATCGAATGTGATGTTTCAAACCGCATGAATAAATAATGATATACTTGATAACACATTTTGCATCATGCATAGAATAAACATTCGATTACTTCCATAATAATTCGCTTATCAACTGCAAACATAGTTTATGGGCTCAAATAGCTAATGTAACATACAAGTTCTTCATCGTATCACTGAGAATGGTGACAAGATAATATGACAAACGCACTTCTTACAGCGTTAGTGTCAATAATAACGTGTATACATGCGAGGCACAACTTATGATGGCTACCAAAAAGCATTCATATTTACCGGTTTCCTGCAAAATTATCCTTTAAGAATCGTCTGCTAATGGTGTGGGCTAAAATACCGTCATTGTTGCCGAATTTTGGGGTGAAACTCCACAAATCACCATCGTAAAACGCTTCATTTGAGAGATTTAGATTGAATCAACAGCCATCTTGTTTACTGCAAAATATCTGAACATAAAGTGAGTAATCCTTTTCAGCGGGAGGGGTTCGTCGATCCTCTATACCTCACGTTCTCTATTATCTCGTCTGCTATTGAAGCGTGCTCGAGCTTTTGATACCAATAGAAGCTTTAAAACTCTTTCATAGCAACGCATGGTAACGTCAGACGCCCCCTTTCACAGCGCAATGTTAGAGTGGCGTTTCAGACACTTCCTCTCTCATCGATTTATGACGGGTGAATGGGGGGGGGGGGGGTGGAAAAATGGGTGGAAAAGAATAGCCCGAGGTCACTAGTAGGTGGGGTGGGGGGGGGGGGGGGGAGGGACGATGACGTAATGTTGGTCTGGATGGGAAGGTTGATGATTAATGAGAAGGGTGTTAAAGACGGCCAGCTACTTATCCCGAGGTCACTAGCGGTGGTGAAATCGATGAGGGGGGGGGGGGGGGGGGTGAAGTAATGTTGGTCTTGAATACGATTACGTGTGGATAGTGTTTGTGAAAGTAGAGCACTGGGATCCGAGTCTCCCGCGTAATTAAAGAGAAGGTTGAGTTCTGGGAAAGGTGAAAAATCATTTTTGAGCTTTCTCATTCCTTTTATGTCAGTTTGGAAGAACATCATAGTAGAAATGTCTACTGGAAATGATTGCTCTTTAAATGCCCTCATATTCAACATATTAGGAGAAATAGCTGAAGAGTTCGGGCCGAACATTCATTCCACATGTGTGTGCAGTCCCATATACCCTTTTCTGTAATTGTAATTGTAATTGTCCAGGTATATTGAGTAAAAAACATTAACATAGCAGCCAGAGGCTGAAACAAATTGAATTTACAATAAAAATGTCATACGAAAAAATAAGCAGATGAAATACAATCAAAATACAAAATAGAAATAACATTAAACAAACAATTGAACAGGGAAATGAATATGACAAACATAAAAGAACAGATCAAAAAATATAAGTAGAAGAAAAGGGACTAAAGTAGGAAGCAGAACTCTCAAAGCAAATCAAATGAAACTATTGCCCAGGAAAATACAAAATTGAGATTTTAAAGTAAGAAGTTGAATTGCAGTGTTAGATTAAAATTCAGAGTAATTGGTAATGCAATTTACAGTAGCAAACAGGAAAATATACATATGAATATTATGAATGATGATATGATTTAAAAGTGTAATTTTAGTAAGACAAAAAAATAGAAAAAAATACTAAATTGACATACAAAATCCTGCTTACCAATTTTCATGAACTTATCAGAATTAAGAGTTCCCCGAAATTAAAAGTGAACTTGCAATTTAGAATTGAAATGGATCAAATTACCCAGAATTTTCTATACTGCATTTTACTGAGATAGTAATAGTACTATTGCACAAAATAAGTTGATTCCAAATTGGATGCCAGATGTTACACAGAAAAATTCAAGTTATAAAATTCACATTACAATTTGAAATGACTGAGATAGTAATGATACTATTGCACAAGTTAAGTTGATTCAAAGTTGTATGCCAGAATGCCAGATATTACAGAAAAAATATTACAGAAAATATTACCCCCGGCACCCCGGCTCCCAGGGCCTGTCCGACAGTATATATGTCACTAATTGGAAAAGAACTAGAAATCTGAGGATGTTGGGGGTGCTACAGCATCCCCATATCTCTATAGGGGCACTTGTCCGGCCTATGGGGTACTTTAAGCAGGGGCGCAAAAACGCAAAAGAGAGAAAGGGAGCGATCTGTTGATGCATTAATTACTTGTCCCCAATTCTCAGGGTAAAGACCATTAGAAATTGAGTTTTTCAAAGGTTCAAAATGCGAAAATTTTGTATTATGTATTGCTTCAGGATCCTTTTCTTTTTCTTTCTTTTTTTTTTTGCATTGCAATATGGGCTATATGAACATCATTTCAAATAGGTTCAAAATTGAAGGGGATTTTTTTTTGTTGCATTTTCCCAGTTATTATTTATAAGTCTCCTTTTATATAACCCAAATATAGAATAATTGCATAGCATAGCTTATTTCATTGACTATATTTCTCCTGAATTTTCATTAATTGCCCCCCATTTGGGAAGAATTGAATAGAAGACCGTTTATCAATTTCCAAAACTCGAAACTGTACCGGTCGATGCAGTGCTCGCTTGCGAATTTTTCTGTAAGTAAAATGATTAATTAAGAAAATGTGTTGTTAGGCTTAAAATGCAAAAGAAAAAATTGAAGGGCCGCAGAAAAAACGCAAAATAATAAAAGGGGGAAAACACAAGAAAAGTTATTGTCTTTGAGGGGTTATTTGCGCCTAGTCAAGGACAAAATGGGTAAGAAATAGTTTTTTCTAGGGTTTGAAAAGCTTGGTCGCTTTGCTGCCTCACATAATGTTAAGGATCTAGCTATTTCGCGCGCCAAAATGTCGATTTTTAAAGTGTGAACCATTAATTGACTCTAATTGCTTTGCCCCCCTCCCTCCCCCGCATAAGGCAGGAGCTTGCTAAATTTTGCATCCCAGATGGGAAATAAGTGCATAAAAAGCATTTTCAAAGTATAGAACATTCCAAAGAAATCATAAATTTACCTTGCAATTGCCTTGCTAAATTCCTCAATTACATTTCTTCAGGGTTTTCGTTAATTTTGCGCCTCCGAAATTGGAATGTTCAAAATTTAAAAAGAAATTTATTGCTAGGTCGCTGTATTCTCTTGGATTTGTGTTTCTAAGGGTAAAATACATAAGAAAATTCAATTTGAGGGGATTGAGGGGTGAAAAGGAAAGAAAAAAATGACGCTCGGTCGCGTTGCTCCCTCGCTTATACAGTAATTCATCAGATTTGGGCTAACAACCCCAGGTTATGTGCATCAAAACTCATTTTCAAGTAGTTCTATCATTTCTAAATTAAAAACGCTTATTCATCTGAGTTTGGGCATGGGGGGGGGGGGGGGGGCAGATAGTTTGCGCCAGAATATCTAGATACGCCACTGAATTGTATGCAATCCATGTTAACAATTTGGAGGACAATATCAACTGTATCAAGATTTGGGACACCGACACAACCAGCTCTCAAGATGGCTCTCAAAGGCGGCTTAACGAACGTCCTAAGAGCATCGTAAGGACCACGCAAGATTTTGTAGGGTCGAGAGACAATTCTAGAAGCCTTAAATTCTTACGATGATCGTAAGAACGCCTTAAGTTGTTCATAGAGGGCTCTTATGCTAGGAGTCCACTGGGCCGGCGCCAGTTGGTGCCAGTTTGCGCCAATGCAATTTGCTGTGGCGCCTAGTGTCGCCAATAAGGTGCCTAGTGGCGTGTAGTGGCTCAAACTGCCTCCCAACTGGCTCGTGGTGGCACCAAATTTGAATTTGGCGGCAAGAAAATTTCAAAATATTTGAAATCTTCGTCGCGCCACTTGCATCGAGCAATCAGCGCCAAGTGTCCGCCAAGTGGCACCAAATGGCGCGAACATATCGCCCTTTGGCGCAAACAATCCGCCTACTTGAATCCACTGGAATGTAATAGTGCGCACCAAGTTGCGCCAATGAGATTTCGCGCCACATGGCGCCAAGTGGCACCTTGTTTGCGCCACTACACGCCAAATAATTCCAACAGAGGCGGATAGCCCGCGCCAAAGCGCGCCAAATGTGCAGTGGCGCGAGCCAAACGGCACCCGATTGGTGACTACTTCGCGCCAAATGCCACCTTGTTGCCCGCCATTCAGCGCCACTTGCCGCCTATAAAAGCACGGCGGCATCGCAGGACTTTCTCACACAACTTGCAAGATTTTCAACAAAGATGCCCCCAAAAGGCAAGAAAGGCAGTAGGAAGGGGAAGAAGGACAACTTGAGACCAGGGGGAATGGCCTTCCTGAAATGATCATGTCCGCGTGCATGTGAATAAGATGATTATGGAAGTCACGATTAATACTTTAAGGATTGGAAAATCAAATAATATTCCACTGACTGAATTGAAACATGAAAACATGAAGGCCTACGAAATCTTTAAATGCACTTCCTTAATTCTTACATCATTTTACCTGTGGAAACGACAGTCATTCAAGTTGTTAGGGCATAACATATTTGAAGGACATTAAATTCATGAACTTCCCTTCCATATCAATACGCAGATATACAAAGAGACTTAGGACAGCGAGCGAGAGAGAGAGAGAGAGAGAGAGAGAAAACAACTAGAGAGCTGTGGGAAAACATTTCCATGCTATCTGTATGTCTTGTGTGTAGAACCTATAGACAAATTCGGTTTCAGAACACTGCAGTTTCTATCAGCCATAACTGGGGGGGGGGGGGGGTGGAGGGGGGGGGGGGGGGGGGGAGGGCTTCCAAGAAAGAACAAAAGAGGAGTCAGGTGCGTTGAGATGTTAGTGCTTTTGTTAGTCATACTTGAACCCCCCCCCCCCCCCGCACACAAATCACCTATATACACATGTACACGCAAATTACGCACGTACCGACACAGAGCTCAGCCACACAAACACACACACCCCCACACACATTTAAGAATATTTTGTGATAAAGTTGACTGCACATGGGAAACATGAACATATTTTCTAATTGTCACAGACAGAAAGCTTCATATTTACCTTCGCTTTTGACATGAACACAACTTATTGAAACGGATTACTGAGCCATGTCAATGGGGGTGGTACCTGTGGTGTCGACAGCCTCATAACTGAATATCTATAGGATAAAGGAGTGCCGTAATTTTTATTCAAATATACACACGAGCACACTGCACGACTCTCGATTTGAACACTGATATCTGTAAGACTGCATTGCTCGGAAATAATAGAGTGAATATTCATACGGCTCTTGTAAACCTACCACTGGCCAAATACAGACAATTTTACAGAGGGTCTACATAGGTCCATGTCAGTGAAATGTTCTTAAATGATGACGCAGAAAAATCATCGTACAGTGAACTCTTAAAGACAGAGAGAGGCGACCTTTCTAAAGGAAAAACTACTACACATGCCTGGTAATAATTCAAGCTCCATGAAATGACTGACCAATCAGAATCGACGCCCAGTGTCAGGACTCTCTGTTTGGAAAGTTCTGGCTCAAGCTATTGCTTGTGGATTTAAAGGGTAAGTATTAACCCTTTCAAAACAATTGGCACAATAACTTTTGATTCAGAGCAGTAAAACACATACCAGATGCATGCGTGGAAAGAGCAAAAAATTCTGCCCACATTATCTCCATTTTTATTGCATGGCCATCATCCGTTTGATGCCAGGAAGTTTAAAAACGAGAATAAGCTTTGAAACCCTTAAATTGGCAACACATTGAGAGGTTCAAAAGCACTGCTTTTCATAAAAAAGTGGCAATTTTTTCAACTTTTCGACGAAATTCGTGACCATGTGTATCATTCTCTGAGACATTACACCTTATTAGAACCATGTATAGCACTAAAAGAAAAAAAATATTGTTGCCAATTTGAAGAAAGAAAATGTGATCAAGTTAGCCCTTAAATAATTCCTGTTCTGAAAGGGTTAATGTAGGAGACGATTATATGAGGCACGTGTTAATGAGACAGACCCGAGACAGGTTTTAAAAAAGCCTGGTCCAAAAACTGTCCTGACTTTAGCCCCTTTATTAGTTCCCCTTGCAATGCTGTATTAACCAACCTGATCGACGTAATCGCTTTACAATTGAATGCTAGTCTACAGGCACAGATTCTATTTGACAGTCAACAAAATTTCTTTAAGAAGGTCCACCCTGGTATTAAGTTGATTTAAATAAAAGAAGAAATAAATGAGATAAACAGATTAGTGAAAGTTTAACCAAAATTACGGTAAGAAATAAGAGATTTTTGAAGTTGTAATCAATGAAACACAAAATTAATTAACTCCGTGACGTATCTTGCGAGCTCCTCACCCATTTACTCAGTACTGAAAATCTTAATAATTTTCATTTTCTTAGTTTTTTATGAAGAAATAGATTTTTTCCTACAGGTTTTGTATAAAGACACATGAGAAAAGATTACATCAACTTAATAACAGGATGGACTTTCCCTTCAAGTATCGAACTGTGTCAAATGGCAGGAACAGCTTATATAATAATAACCAGTTTTTCTTGACAATCGAGAACTAGAGTCGAGAACTACAGTCGGTATCCGAAGCTAGAATTTTAGGTTTGATAATCCAAAATGACCTTAAATGGGAGAGCAATGTTAGAAATATAGAAAAGAGGGCAAACGGTAAACTTTATATATGTTGGGATTGTTAAAACGTTACAGTGTGCCACGCCAAGATCTCCTTACACTTTATATGTCCTATGTATTAAGACCTGTAACAGAATATGCGGTCCCAGTGTGGAATGGTGCTATAACAGAAAATCAAAAGGCCAGACTTGAAAGAATTCAAAAACGTGCTTTACGCATAATATTGGGGAGAGACTACACAAGATATGAAGATGTATTGAACAATTACAAACTAGATACACTTGAAAACAGGAGATTAAACCTTTGTGAAAAATTTGCAATAACAACCCTGAGCAAAACGGACAGATTCCAAAAATTCATACCTCAAGTAAGCCATAATAAGAATCTGAGACGAAAAACATTTACTGAATTGAAATGTAAAACTAAACGCATGCAAGACAGCAGTATTCCATACTTGGTCCGGATCTGTAATACATTGAGTCATTGTGTTGAAACTGTGAACTACTAATAATACCTCAATTTCCTCTATCTTGCCACTTTTCATGGTGATTGGACGAATGCTTTCTCTAATTAATTATTTAATATATTTTAATCATTAGTGGTGTATGGTGGGCTTCTCTTCATGGTCCCAGATGATTTGTTGCTGCGCTGTGGTCTACCGCTTCCGGTGGGGGCGGCACTGGGGTGGGGGCTCTGCCTTTTCGGGGTGGGATAGCTTTGATGGAGTGGTTGAGCTGCACTTGTTTATGTGAGAGTGAGTGAGTGTGTGTGTGCGTGTGTGCGTGTGGTGTATGAGATAGAGAGAGAAAGAGAGAGAAAGAGAGAGAGAGTGAGAGAGGAAAAAGGTTGTGTGTGCGTGTGTGTGCGTGTGTGTGCGTGTGTGTGCGTTTGTGTGTTTGTATGTATGGGTGTGTGGTGTCTATGTGTCCGTGTGTGAATGAGCGTGAGTGTACGTACGCCTCCGTCTGCTGGTGTAAGCACTGGTGTGCCCATCCGTTCATGGTCTGTGCGCGGAGTGCGCTGCGCATATCATTGGGTTGGGTTGACCTTAGTCAGCCTAGCCGGGTGGTGTGCGCGGTGTCTATTGTGCGCGGACCGTGAGCGGATGGGCGTCCCAGTGGTGCAAGCATGAATAGGTACTTTTAGAATTGCACGTCCACTTAGTCGACTGGTACGCAAGGACATCATTCTACGCCACTGCGCATGCGCCACTCGCCCTCTCCCTGTCCTTCTCCCTGACTTGCAAAATCGAGAACGTGCTCACTTCGTTTTTGCGGTGCTCCGAAATCTTCGACGAGGTTCACGTATATGACGTCATCAGAACAGCTCAACTATTATGCTCATCCTCAAATTCGGATTGAAAAGGTAAGTTTTCAGTACCTTTTCTTGAAATCACTGTAAATTCAACGATGTTTTCTCTTTGTCGTGTTTTAAATTATCGTCTGAAGTCTGAAAGTTGTTTACGCAGAATGTTTTGTTTTTGTTTGGTGTAAGGGGGGGGGGGGGGGGGGGCAAGAAGCGTAAATTTTTTTCGAAGAAACTTGAAAGCAAGGCATAAATCACACATATAATCTTTTATTTTGCGAGCGAGCGAAGCAAGCGAGCGAAAAATATTCACTTTTCCAAGTTATATACAATATTTTGATTCCAACTCTTCTTTTTTTTTCTTCTTCTTCTTCTTCCTCTCCCTTTTTTTTGGGGGGGGGGGGCGAAAATGCATTTTGCCCCCCCCCTTCCGGCGCCTATGTAGGCCTATAGGGTCCAGTATAGGGTCCAGATTTTTTCATAACATTCAGAAAATAATATCACATTTCAGCTTAAGTTCTGATTTGCTTTAGCCCCCCCCCCCCCCCAACCCCCCCCCCCCCCCCCCCCCCCGTTATACGTCACTTCATGTACACAGTAGTCGAACAAGTTAGACTCTAGTCTAGGCCAGACATGGTCTACTTACATACCCTCCTACCTATCACCCCCCCCCCCCCCCGCCCTCACATCTCTAACTTAACGTTACACTCCTGCATGATCCCCCCCTTCCTCCATGCATGGGACCCATTTGTTTTAGTGGTATTAAGTTATTAAGCCAAAGGGCAAAGGTGAATAAAATTCTCAAATTTCACAATTCGCAGCGTGAGTCATGAACTTTAAAAATTCATTAGATGAAGTGGAGAAAGGTAAATAAGGACAAGCGAGGTGTAACAATCATGAAGATCCTAATTCCTATAGATTTAACGCAGGTCTAACTTTAGTTGCGGACGGTTGTTAACTACCTAAAGTTAAACTAGTCTATTCTTACCTGAAATAAGATTTACATTCCTCATCATTGTAAGTGTCCAAATCAAATGCCTGGTATTCCCAATACTTGTATTCAACATTTCGGGGCTTATTGGCGTCATAAAGCAGTAGAAATTCGACATCATCTATAAGTCCATCACAATATGCAGCTGTAATACTCTCCTGAGTTCTGTGTAAATTCGCCATTTCTAACTAGAAATTTAAAAGAGACCAAGGCTATACAACTTATCTCACGACTTAATAAATTTGGCGCGCCATTGAGTGTGTACTTCCGGTTGAAGTCGACGGTACGTACACGTCGAGTGAAATCTAAAATGATCAGAACTGTAGTCAACATGGGCAGTCGACGACGTTGACATGCGCGAATTAGTCGACTGGGACGAAGTACTAGTCCACTGCTTCTAAAAGTCCCTAATGAATGTTTGTGTAGTTCACCCATCCTGTCGCAGCGGACCGTCCCCTGAATTGGCGTGGCGGACGCCCTGTGGCTTTCCCTCTCTGGCGGTGGTGGACCATGGCGCAGTATTATTCCTGGCACTGTGCAGATGTGGCCCCGCCGTACACCACACTTTAATTATGATGTCTGTAGATATGTATTTCTTTTTGTATTTCTAAAGTTATTTATATGTAAATTCCTCTGTAATTCAGCCTTCGGGCTGCTAAAGAGAGATTTTTTTAATCAATAAATACCATTACTACTACTACTACTACATAATAATAATAATATGTACGGGATACAGTGCCACAGTCCCGAACATGATTGTGTAACGCATTACGACTGGCTATAGAGACTACGTGCACGCGGCGGGCTGCTCGCCAATTCTTTATTTATAGCATAGCAATATTTAGGCATTGCAGTTAAATATGCTGTTATTATCACTTCCAGAACCTCATTCTCAAATCATGATAGATATAAACCGTTCTTTTTATGCGTTCATCTGGGGGTAACAAACCTGAGAAAAATAAGTAGAGAACATAATATTTATGTGTCAATTATACTCGGAAGGCGGAGTTAAAGGAGAATTAACCTCAAACAATAAAGACGATAGTGTTGAAAGGTGTTATTTATTCCTACTTGTTAGACTATATGGCTTCGCGTCAAAATATACGAGATCGATACGAATCAAGATTTTCTGAGCAAAATTTATCATCTGCTAGCAATATGTATCGTCTGCTAGCAATACATGGGGGCTGCCATTTTTTTATGTGTACAAGAAGATTTTCTTAATCCAAATGCCCAATTGCCTTTTTCAAAATTAAAAACCCATTTGAGATTAAAAATATAGAATAGATATGTCAATTTATTTTTAAACTGAAGATTTCCTTATATATTTCTGTTGAAAATCGATATTCGCTTAATATAAATCTATTTTCTAGATACTGTGACGCAATGGACGGAGCAAATTAATTCAAATTTTATGGATGCTTCTTCCTGAGCATCTATAGCAGCAAACTATGCATTCACCTGCTTTCGGATAATGGGACTTGAAAAGTCAGAATGCATGCTGCATACTGCTCTGTTTGGCAAACCCAAGAAAATAGATTTTTGTTAAGCAAAACCAGACAATTTAAAAGTATCATTATAAAGATTTAATTTTTATAAATCATGTAAACACCCACTTTATATTTTTCGTCACATATGAGATTTTAGGTAATGAAGAAAAGCAATTTAGGTCTTGGATTCAAAATATCTTCCTGACCGGAACATTTCTCAATGGTTCATGTACAAATCCAAATCAGCAAGAAAATGGCAACCCCCATGTAAATGAGTAGGAGACGATACCGGGTGTTGGAATATCTTTATTTATACCCTTTTCTGATATCTTATTAGAAAATGATTTAGGCCAATAAGTAGGAATATATTACACCTTTCAATATAAGTAAATTTGTACTCAGGGGTTAATTCTCCTTTAAAATGATTAATCTTTTTATTCCTGCCAAATCTTTAAAGATATCTTGGATGAGAAGATTTCTAAGTGATTCTCAGGTAGAAATTACACTTTCCATATGTTTTATTCGTTGTTGCCTCAAAATTATTCTTTTTACTTGTATATGGGATCTATTTACTACACAAAATTGGCAGACTTGACACAAAATCCATTTTGGAAAGAAGTTCCTTTAGCATTGTCAGACCCGGTGGAACTTTTTATCGATAATATTGCATGTCAACCTCTTTGGAATAACCCCCGAATAAAAATGAATCGTAAAGTAGTATATTTTAGGTCCTGGAGTGTAAAGGGAATACGTTTTGTGAATGACATTTCAAAACGAGACGGATTCTTTCTTTCATTTTCAACGTCAATTTGACAGACAAACAAACTTTATCCAATACTACGGTCTATGTAATGCTGTTCGGTCAGGCTCTGAAAAGAGTGCACTTGTAATTCCAAAGGCCATAGAACCTATAATTCCTGAAGCTTTGCACCTTATATTGAAAACAAAATCTGGTTGTTCCCATATTTATCAGTCTTTTTTTAAATATAAAGTAAAAGAATGTAAAAGTCTTACAAAGTGGAAACAAATCTTAGATATTCAGGATGAACGATGGGGGTCATATTGTTTAATTCCTTTTAATCAATATGAGATGGTTTCAAATCAAGATTTTAAACAGAATATTTTATACGAGAGATGCATTGTTGAAATTTGGTGTGGTAACTGATAAAAATGCACCTTTTGTAACAACAGTGAAGAAACTATCATACACGTGTTTTGCTTTTTTCAGTACTCGAATGTAATTGTCAAAATTTGAGTACTGGGTACTTCATAATACTGGGGAAAAGGTTATACTTAAAAATCAAAATAAGTTGTTTAGATTTTGCGGTATCAATAACAATGCACTATAAAACTGTATACTGATGGTTGTACGACGAGAAATATTTCATGTCAAATTACAAATTCAATTACCTTCATTTGAGAAAATTATATAAGCTGTAAAATGTTATTACGAAATGGAAAAATACATATATCAAACGAATCTCTAAGAAAATAAATTTCTGAAGAAATGGTTTCTTTTCAGAAAATGTTTTGAGAGTGTTGGCAGCGTGACAACATGAAATTATCAATTTACTATGTATTGTTTTATATCCTATGTATAATTCATTTTGTTATTTTTCTCTGCCCTCAAGCTTGGGCCGTGAAGTTCATTGTTATTCCATTGTTTACTCATTCTGTTGCCCGATCCTGATTACGAAAATATATGATTATTAATTTGTACTTGTTGAATTTGTTTTTTGTAGATAAAGAACCCTGTGGAAGGGAAAAAGAAGAAGAAAAAAAATGCTGTGCGCGCGAATGGAGGTGGAGTCTAACATTATATTTCGCAAATGTAAAAACAAAACTGCTAGAGGGGATAGAAAGACATATAGATAGATAGATATAATAGTGGAGCGGCATAGCCGATCAATTGTGAATTTTGTGACAAAAGCACCAGACTTGGCACACATGTAGATATATGTATTAAAAGCAAATTTAGATGTGGAGACATCTCGATTTCGGCCCATTGGGGCCGTGGGGGCCATCTTTAAAAATGGCAGCCATCAGGGCAGTTTTCATTTGAACACAGTTCAAAATCGAAAGTGAAAAGTCAGTATGGGGTAAAGTGCTACGAAGAATTCAAATTTCAATGTTTCAAGAAAAAAATGGCCATGCTATGGGCATAGCACAGTTGCAAGATCACAGAGGGCATGGTTTTAACCGTGACGCGAAAGAGAAGCAGTCAACATTTGTTTTATATACCGCATCTTTCTTTAGCTCAGAAATTCATTTCAAAGACAGATGAAATACGGTACTGTAAAGTAATTCTCATCGATTGTTCTTTCGAAATTTCGTTCGGTGTACATGTATGGTGCCGGCCGCGCGCCGGCGTATCTAAATTGCCATAGTTAAGCGCGCATTGCATTGCATTATACGCGTATTGTATTGCATTGTACGAGCGAGCAGAACGAGCGAGCAGAACTATGCCCGGTCAATATTTTTCACGGCACCGCCCGGCAGTCCGCAGTGAATTTCATGACTGCAAATTTGACCAATCAGAGGCCTAGAATCTAGACATGTGGTATATAAAGATAGATATATAGTGAGATATACACGTATTGTTAATTATTACTTTTTAAAATAGCTGGCCTAAAGTATTCAGTATTTTCCACTACTACCTGGACCGTAGAACGAAAGCCCAGAATGTTTGCCATAACTAAAGATTTGAAAAGATTTGAACATGTAATTACTTTATGACACTTTATAGCACAGCCCTGACCGGTATTGGAGTAGCCTCTTGTCGAGGCCCTGGCGCTGTTGAAATCCTAGGCAATATGGAAGCAAAATTTCTGGCGAGCGAAGCGAGCCAGAAAGACCGAGGCGCTTGCGCCGAGGGCCTCTTGACACCCGATCTGAATTTCTTTTGTATTTCATTGTTTTGACGAATATTCCGACCAAATTTTGGTCGGTGAAAATCAACCAATAAGCGCGAGCTACCATGACGTAATGTTAAATATTCATGACTCGACTGCACGCTATTTCTTACATATTAATTAATCGCAGCCCAAAATGGCGTTCAACGTTTCTTCCACGACGAGTGATGACGATATTTGTAAGAGCTTACAATATGCCTCTAGAATGTTGAAGATTGACAGATTCAAAGATTTGCAAGTTGATGCAATCAAATCTGCACTTAAAGGACAAGATGTTTTTGTGAATCTGCCTACTGGCTATGGAAAAAGTGTTATTTTTCACGAGCTACCGCTCTGTGCTGACCTCCGTGGGCCAGGGATGGAGAGTGAGACTGTTGCTTAATTCGCGAGGGCCTAGGCCAGGCGGATCCCCCGGGGCCTTGCCGGGCAGTGCAGTTGCTGGTAACTCCTTGGTTACATCAGAATTGATGGAGATGCATCTATTGTTGAACGGTGACTTTTATTGCCCATTCTTCATTATTTGTAAATATATGATGATCTCTTGAGAAATGTGTACATTTGTCTTATTTCAAATTAGCATGGTTTGTAAGCTAGAGATCGAATTCTTCATAATGTGCTTGTCTGTGAATGTATTTTGAGCAAGAGATTTACGTAATCCCCCCCCCCCCAAAAAAAAATAAAAAATAAAAAATAATAGACTAGTCCAGCACTGAAGTAAGAAATCCTTGAGATTTCATTGGCCAATTTGCTGGGCGATCGCCGCGGTTATCTAACTATTCACGTTTCATGCATAATTCAGTAGGAAATCGTGCCTCATGAATATATAATTCAGGTCGGGTGTCAAGAGGCCCTCGGCGCAAGCGCATCGGTTTCTCTGGCGAGCGAAGCGAGCCAGAAATTTTGCCTCCATATCGCCAAGGATTGCAACAGCGCCAGGGCCTCGACAAGAGGCTAGTATTGGAGGGGCCTAGGCTGCGCATGTGCATTATGGGTTCCATGACATTTGCTCCTGTTATTGCTCCGGTCTAACCTAACCCTAATCCTAATCTTCACATTGTCCTGAACAAAAAAAAAATCATGACCTTGACCTTGACCTTAACAAATGACCTTTCGAGATATGGACGGTGGAGCAAATGTCGTGTCACCGCATTATGTCATGCCTGCTCATCAATGTACAGAATCGGGCTGGCCAAAAAACAACGGGCAGCGGTTTGTGTCGGCAGGCTTGGCATGAGCGTCCCCGAAATCGCGCAAAAATAATACAATGCAGTGGCGCATAATGCGAGTTGATGCATACTGCCGTAAATATTCAAAACTGAATGCGTCAATAAAGCTAATCCAAGAAGGAGAAGATGAAGAAAATACAAATATAGTATTTGGGATTTGGGGATTACTGTCGACTCTTACCACGGGCGTAGACACGCATAATTATCCATTGTTAGTGGGGGATGATCTATTCATCATCCCCCCCCCCCCCTACTAACAATAGAAAGCGTGTTCGTGTCTACACCACTGACTCTTACTACAACTGCAAACAGCACTACACACGAAAAGCTTGTCAGCTCGAACGAACCCGCCGGGTTTCGCCCGAAGATCGGGTCGATTTCAACCCAACATATGCGCCAAACCTTGTCAGAATGAAGGTGTATGACTACATTACCAAAACACAAAAACTGAGAAAATTTTCCGTCGGGATGGGTTGTCAGACCGCCCCTACAAATTGGGGAAAATTTTACCCCTTAATTAAGGCCTGTGGACCAAATTTTGTCAGAAGGAAGAGGTATGGATGTACATTACAGAAATAAAAAAACTGAATAAAATTTCAAGGGGTGTAACCCGCCCCTGAAAAATCACCAAAGTGCTCTTAAATCAAATTCTGCTGCCCCAAATGTTGTGGATGTAGAGAAACCCCCTTTTTGGCATTAAAACCTTAAAAATGCGTGTAATTCAATTCAGGTCAAATTTACATAGTACAGTTATTAAATTGTAAAACTTGTATTGCTTTCTCAAAAGCAGTCAAATGACATTGTCATGATTATGTAAACACACCCATTGTCCATCTGCACCTGTTTGACATAATAGAGGGGCTTGTTCAGTATCTGGGCTATGTGGCTGCCATGCTGAAATTTACCATTCATGCGTTAATTCCACAAATACCTTGTCAGCTCATTTTACAAATGACCCCTAAAAGTTACTTAAACCATCCATGTCATTCACAAAAAACTTGTCAGCTCGAACGAAGCCGCTGGGTTTGGCCCCAAGAGCTGACAAGCTTTTTGTGAATGACATGGATGGTACTTTAACATGTTTAAGGGGTCAAATCTCATATGTAAAATGGGGTGACTATTTCGGGACAGGCTCCTGGCCTATAAAGTGTAGAACGTTGTTTTTAGCGTTCCTTTCAAATATTTAGACTAAATTTCACGGGATATCATGGATGACATATCAAATAATCTCGCACATGTATCTTTTGATACAAGGGAACCATAACATGTTTCATAACATTTTTTATCTGCTCCGAGAAACTATAAGTGAGGTTTAACGACCTGAAACGAACAAAAGAAGAAGGTATTTTTGGATCTCTTGTGACAGTGCAAATGTATGCTCGGCGATCTACAGCCCTGGGAAAAATTATTCTGTATATCTGAATTCTGAATAGAATTAATGAAACATGCAGTCTAGACGTATTCAATACGCAGGATATTGTGTATTGTGTATGTGTGTTTGTGCGAGTGGGCGTGAGCGCGTGTGGAAAGTAAAAAAAGGTATAAGAAGTTATCTGTCGTGAGAGAGGGTGAAGTCCTTAGAAGGACTGTAAACCAGATGAGAAAAGGTAGCTGGAAGAAGAAGAGTAGATGAGGTGACGAGTCTCGGCGATGAAGAGCAGGAGAGATGAGGCGTCTCGAAGTTCCGGGCAGGTTGACTGCCCGTCATCTGGAGTGCACATGGTGAACCGTAAACCTCCTCCACGTTATCTACACCACCATGCAAACCATCAAAGATCATCGGATGTGTGTGTGCGTTTGTTTAGCATTATGTCCGAGGACATTTTCGGACAGAGAACAAAAAAAAATCATGACAACAATGGTCCTCGGAAGCCGGACAATAGTCCTCGAACGTCGAACAATGAATTTATGCCTTATTCCGTCGACTGTCCGAGGACGAGTAACAATAGAGGAACAATAGTTGTCCTCGGAAGTAAAGCCATGTAAACGTGTGTGTGTGTGTGTGTGTGTGTGATGGTGAGGGTGTGTGTTTGTGTTTTACCGGGTTTTTAATTCGTTTATTTATTCATCATCCATATAAAGAACTACATGACATGAAATCATTTGTACATTATACAAGATGAAGAAAAGGGAACCTACAAAAAGCGATTAGCTTGTTAACGTAGTTCCCGTGAAAGCAATCAATTGTACAGATAAATAACTCACGTAGTGTACTACAAGCAAAATTATTATATTTCATAACACAACCAAACATGCTCACACATACACTGACACACACACACGCACCCATCCGCACTTACAATTCCTTATTGCCATTCTTATATAGAGCGAGAGAGAAAGAGAGAAAGACAGAAACAGACAGCGAGAGACAGAGAGTGGCAGGCATAAAAAGAAGAAAGAATTACAGAGAGGGGTAGGTAGAATCGGAAAGGGAGAGACAGAAAAGGAGGCAGAGCGGAAGAGAAATGAAGAAAAGCAGAAGAAGAAATAGAAGAGGAAAATAGAGGGACAGGAAAAGAAAGACAGAAAAGTAGGGAAAGAGTGAGAAAGAGAGAAACAAGGCAGTGTCAGAATAGCGATAGGGCAATATATATAAATAAATCATTCATTGTATTTGGCAAGTAGATTGGTCTTCAACTTAGCTTTAAAAGAACTTAGAGTTGTTCAAGGTCTGATGTCTATATCGAGTGAATTCCAGATTCGTGGACCCTGATGCCTTAGAACAGATTATAATGAGTTTGTAACTTTTCCATAATTTTTCCATAATTATGACTAGAACGGGTATTGTAATGGTACGTTCATAGTAAACAAGTTTGCAATATTAGCTGGAAACATGTTGTTCATTTTCTTAAACATTAGTGTTATGAATGTTCATTTGAAATTTTTTTTCTTCTTTTTGGTGTTATTGCAAATCTGAGTCTGAAGCAAAGACTAGGCTTGATCCTTTGAGTGCCATTTGAGTGCACTCTACTGAATAGGCCTTTTGTGTAAATCTGTGTGTGCATGCCTGACATATACACTTGGCACCACTGATCTCTATGTAAAAATCTGGATAGAGCATTGGTCCATACGCACTGTGCAAACATCTGAAGCCACAGTGCGGCCATTTAAACCACTCCCAATACAATGCGCACGCTGCGCATCACTGCACAGCCATTGAACCAGCTTCGACGTGATTGGCCTTTCCAATCTCCAGCTATAGAAATGGGAGTGGTAGCATGGCGGCCTAGCGGCTTCACCTCAACAAGCCAATGCTCTATCCAGATTTTTACATAGAGATCAGTGCTTGGCACTATACATGCAGCTTTGTGCATTGGAGGCACTGATCTCTATGTAAAAATCTGGATAGAGCATTGGCTTGTTGAGGTGAAGCCGCTAGGCCGCCATGCTACCACTCCCATTTCTATAGCTGGAGATTGGAAAGGCCAATCACGTCGAAGCTGGTTCAATGGCTGTGCAGTGATGCGCAGCGTGCGCATTGTATTGGGAGTGGTTTAAATGGCCGCACTGTGGCTTCAGATGTTTGCACAGTGCGTATGGACCAATGCTCTATCCAGATTTTTACATAGAGATCAGTGATTGGAGGCAGGCAAGTTAGAGGCTCCAAATAAGAGAATGTTGGTTGTATTTGTGGAGTAGAATCATCTTGAATCTATCATATCCTGTGATGTTTTCTACTTCAAGATATCAGAGGCAAAGAGGTTAGTTGTTCCTTTGATCTTATTAATTTTTTATATCATGATAGGAAACATTGTTTATTTATGTCAGAAAATTCCTTCGAGATAATGAAGAATTTGTATATCATTTGTATGTATACATGTACCATACAGTTAAAGGGTATGTTAGTGCATTAGGGTTTCCTATTCATAGTACAATGTTACAAATGCAAAATGATGAAATGTTTAATTTGAGGACTTGATAATTTATACTGAAATTGGTAGATTAGGTTATCAGGCCAAGGTGCTTGGAGGAGAATCCTTCGAGAGATATATTCATAATTATATACATTGTTCAACAATGATTGATCTATTAAGGTTCACATGTGAATCATATTTAATTATTGCATATCCATATACATTTTGTTTCACTTTAATGATTGCATTAATGTGATTACATGTAATTTATCTTGCATTGGTTGTTAGGATTCAATCTGTTATCTTTGTCATTATCAAGTGCATAAATAAGTATTTCTTATTTAAGGCATTTCAAAATCTATTTGAACCTGTTTAGTGGTTACAATTGGAATCAGAATTTATACTTAGTCTTTGGTTTGGATTTGCAAGCAACAGAATATTTAGGCCTTTAATCATGTTAATATTAACGTTTCTTAGTTGATGTTTAGTGTCAACAAATAACTTAAGTAATTATTTTTAATTATTTTTATCATATTTGTTTGCAGTTTTCACGGAATGTACAAGAACTATGGAAGATCTGAATTACGGAATGTTTGCAAAGAAATCAAGAAATTCGAATCAAGAAATAAATACGACATTCCTGTAAAAGCCTTTGACTGTCATTAATTTGCGTCGGACCACAACTGCAACTACAATTAGTAAAGCAGTTTGGGGAAAAATGGGTGTCATAAATAGTAAGAGTTTTTGGATCATTAAAACGAGGTTTTAATGGAGCTCTGAATGGGGACGAAGTACATATTCTAAGTGTTTTTTTTCTGTAACTTATGAATGGGTTCTAATGTTAAAGTACATGTACTGGCCCAGATAATTACAATATTGCATGTATGGAAGAATCAAAGTATTATATACTAAGAATAAGTATTTTTAGGTAAGATAGGACATAGTTTATAAAGAATATCAATATTCTTGGAGACCTTATTACAAATTTCTGTACGACGAAGATCAAAGCTGAGGTTTTCGTCAAGTATAATGCCCAATAATCTTGGAGAAATAGAAGTAGTGAGTTGTACATCATCGAATTGTAACTTTACATCTTGTATTTTTCATGAGATACATTTCTTTCTCAAATATAAAACATTATACTTAGTATAATTTACTATTAAATCATTAACTTTTAACCAGTTTGAAATTTTTCACAATTCAGAATTGGTAAATGAAACAAGATGATCAAAATTACTGTGTAAAGCAAGTAGAGTTGTATCATCGGCAAATAGTATATAATTACAAAATGAAGCATTACATAAGTCATTAATATATAATAGAAAGAGGATTGGGCCAAGGATAGAACTTTGAGGAACACCTCAAGTTACTTTGGATAGTGGAGAGTTACATGAATTATATGATGTATATTGGTATCGATTACGAAGATATTCGTTGAACCACTTTAAAGTAGAACACTGATGATTTTAAATATTGGCTTAATACTTATTATTGCATAGATGGCATAAATTAAACAAGGTTATCCAAATTTAAAGCTTGGAAACATTTGAATTAATGATTATTATCAATTATAAAACGGTAAAATACAGCCCCCGATATAGCAGCTGAAAAGCTCCTTGAACGCTGCTGAGATGTGTGACGACACAAGAGGGGCGAGTCCTGTCTAAGCAGACGATGTCCCATAACATTATACACATTTTTCAGTGCCTGTTTTTTCATCTCCTCTTCACTTATTTCTCTTACTTGACTAGCGTCAGTCTTAATGTTAGTCTGTTGCCTCACTCTTAACTTCGTGTATGGTATTATTTTGATGAAAATGCAGCGTTAAAAAAATAAAGGAATCAGTCACTTGTAAACAAAATAAGACGCCATTGTATTTTCAGCTGCTTGCACCGCGGCATGTTCGGCGTTTCAAGAGGGAACGAATACCATCCAGCTATTATTCGCAGGGCTTTTCAATTTGAAAATGGGGTTTATTTCATTGATCATTGACCCTTCTCCTGTGTATTTACAATCAAACGGTTTTAGTTATCAGAATCAGTTCACTTTCCCTTTTCGAATGGTGTGAAATAAGGTCATGTTTAAATGTACCAAACTCTTTATAATTTGATAAATAATTGCATTGCAATTACGTTCATTCATTATAGGACGTCGTCTGCTTAAGCAGGATCGATCCCTCGTATGACGACATCAAAACATCGCTATATTTCTGGCGAATCCTCGGATATTCCACATGCTGAGAAGAGCTTTTATTTATGTTGTTTTTATAATCATCATATACGCAGTTGACATAAAACTTATACGATTGCCATCTGTAAGCTTCCCAATTTCTAGTGATACATTAATTGCCATATTTGTGATTTTCTTGAGTGTTCTACTTTAAGGGAGTTCCACGTATTCCAAATTTGGGTAAATTGGATAATAGTATGTTATGGTTAATCAAATCGAAGGGTTTAGATAAGTCTAAAAAATTGCAACATAATGTAGTTTATTATTAATATTATTGATTATTGATTATTGATCTATCACGTAAATCTATCATGGCGGAATCACATGAGTGGTTTGTTCTGAATCCATACTGAGAATTATTTATAAGATTGTTATTACTTAAGTGCGATAAAATTCTACCATAGATAAGCCATTCTAGTATTTTTGAAATGCACGGGAGAAGAGTAATAGCTCTATAATTGGATAAGAATGTGGATCACCATTTTGAAACACTGGTATTAATTTACCTATCTTTAATTTACTAGGGACAATCCCGGTGTTTAAAGAAAGATTAAAAATATACGTTAGAGGTTGGGCTATAAAGTGAATAATTTTCTCTACAATTTTACTACTGATGTCGTCAAAACCGCAACTGATACTCATTTCAATATTTTTTACTATATTAGTGATTTCATTTTCATTAGTTGGAACAAGAACTACAGATTTATGATATGGATTGTAAAGATAGGATGAAAAATTTGTGTTGGGGCTAAATTTAGTAGAACCAGACTTTAGAGCTGATGTAATATTAGAAAAATAGTTATTAAACTCATTTGCAATTAGTTATTTGTGAATTTGATATTATCTTTGATAAAATAAGCTAGAAAGCGTTTTTTTTTCTTCCGTTGCCCAGAAGACCGCCTTTGACTGCCCACACCTTTCTCAGATTATTTTTATTTTTTACTAGTAGATTAGTGTAATACTTTTTCGGGTATATTTCAGTACTTTATTAAGTTTATTACGATAGGTTTTATATTTGCGTTGTTTGTTTGACTTGATTTTTTTTTTACAATACTGCCTTATATATAAGTGGGTTTTTTTAATTGATACTTTTAAGAAAGACTGTGTTATCCAGGGCTTTCTTGGAGATTTCTGCTTCTTTTTTTGAACAAATACAAAGTTAGAGTCATGCAAATTTTGAATTTACATAAAAATGCGTTATAAGCAATATTAGTATCAGACTGAAAAAATGGCAACTCGTTCCAATCATTTATAGATAAGTCGTGTTTGAGTGAATTGATGGTTGAATCATTTGTTTGGAAGGAATTTTTTTTGTGGAGCAATAATCTTTTGGGAAGTCATAGTCATACGTGATAATAAAAATTGGGAAATGATATGTTATGTCATTATATAATATGCCTGAGAATAATTGTTACATATATTACTAAAAATATTGTCAGTGAGGAAAACAGAAGAATTACACATTCTGTTGGTTTGTCTATCAACGGTTGAAATGAGTTATCATGAATAACATTAACAAAATTTTCAATATTTTGTACAGGGCTTATATTAAAGTCACCAATTATGTAAACATTCTTGTTTTCACGTTGAACTTGTTCACGACAATCATTAATGAAATCATTAAACAAATAAATACTCTCCTTAGGATCCCTATAAATTAGGCCAACAATAATATTTTCTTGCTGGGAATATTTATTTCAATAAAGAGGGATTTGCAAATGTCTGTTGATAAAGTAAAGTCAGATCGGACGGATATATCGAGAAAGTCACGAGTAAAGTTTTAATTCCTATTGTTATGTAAAAAGTTATTATAGCCATTTAAGTTAAAAAGTAGGGGAGTATAAGTGACCCGACGCCTCAAAACCTACAATAAGTCGCCAAGATTATTTTTTTTTGTTTTATACATTTTCTGAAAGAAGAGATTCTCAGCTTTCCAATGTTATATCCCTTGCCTAGTTTACTCAATGATAACACCTGTAAATATCACATTTATGATCAGTATGTAACCAGCAATCAATAACTCCTATTCAGAGAAAATGGCTATTTAAATTCGGAACAAAAGAGTGCTAAACCTTCGCTCTCTGCGTGCGCCCAGGTAAAACTGGGTATGCAAATGGCCATAGCAACCGGTATGAAGGGATTATAAGATTAGGCTGAATTTTGCCACGCTGCTCCAGGAGGACCTATTCATTACCCACTCTAAAAATCAATTTAAAACATTTAGAGGTAAAGCAGTAATTTGGCATTGACGGAAAGTATTACAAATTTCGGCGATTTCGATTTTGTAGCTCGACAGGTGAAAAAAAGTTGTCATTTTAAAATGCCCCAAAAACATATTTCTAAGTCGAATTACGACTCACAAACTTGAGACATGATAGAATGAAAATGAAACTACCAGTTTCTATCAAAACAGAAAATCGACTGATCCAGGCCGTTTGCTACGTTGTGATCCGTGCGACTTATTGTAGGTTTTGAGGCGTCGGGTCACATAATTATGAATCCATGTTTCCCTAAAACCGAATTTTGAGAAATCATGGTCGAGATGATATATAAAACCAGATATGGCATCAGAATTCTTGAAAAGGCTTCTTGCGTTGAAGTGTAATAAGCTGAAAACCTGGTGGCTAAAGATTTATTGAATTCAGCAGGAAGGAAATATTTACATGTGGTGCTATTCTCGGATTGAAGAAAATGTTCATCAGGATCTATATCATCATGCAGAGTTCGGTTATCAACAAATGTTTCGGCTAGCCTCCGATTCTTGATTTCCTGTATATATACATCAAATGGTTACAATACTGTTCTATGACTATACATGCAATTATGAACAATAAACTTCTTTGAAGATTGAGGTTTGCATGCTGGTAATGATAACGTGGAAAAGGCTTACGATTCACCATGTGGTTAGTCCTGTCTCCTGTTAGTCGAGTCTTCTCCACTCTCAGCCTTCTCATCTGGTTTACAGTCCTTTTCAGGACTTCACACTTTCAAGAAAGACTATTTCTACATTCTCTGAATTTTCTACCCCGCCTTTCCTTCTCGTCTCCTCTCAACTTTTCTCCACTTTCTTCTTCTTACTCAACAGTCCTTTTCAGGACAAACCACATGGTGAATCGTAAGCCTTCTCCACGTTAACAAACTTCTTAGACTACAATAAACTTCATGTCTCCTGCGTTCTTCTTATCATCTGTCTTCTCTATTCTTTTATTTTCAATTTTCGAACATATATCTCGCTGGTTTCCGAATATAGCGACCGGATCTGGTTGTGGTTTGTGAGTTTGTTTGATCTTAGTCACTGATGCTGAAGTTGCTTGGCGACTGTTGTCATTCTGTCGTGGTGTGTCTGGTTGGGCGGATGCAGTGTGGTCTTCGTCGAATCTTACACGCTTTGGAGTTGGGTCTGATGATGGAATCTCTCTCACGTGAGATCGGTTCCTCCAATGGGTGTTGATACTTCATACGACCGAGGTTCTTCGCAGATTTTGGATACTGTGGCAGGTATCCAAATATGATCTTTGGGATGTAGGACTCTGACATGTCCTACGAATTGTGGACCGTTGTCTGATACGATCCCCTCTGGAGGACCAAATAGACTGAATATCCAACTCATCACGTTTACTACCGCTGCACTTGATGTGTCAGTTAGCTTATAGACTACCGGATACTTGGAGTAGTAGTCGGTGACGAGCAAGTACTCTTGTCTGTTGAGCATGAACAAGTCTGTTCCTAGTCTAGTCCATGGTACTGCAGGTACATCGTACATTCTGTTGCCTTGCTTGGTGTTCCTGGCATGCATCACATTGCTTTGTAATGCGTTCAATGTATTATTTTGTTGATATTTGGCCAGAACACTGTCTCACGAGCTAGTCGTCGTGTACTCTCAATTCCCATGTGACCAAGGTGAGGTTGTGTATTAAGGATATCTTCCCTAAGTGTATTTGGTATGATCACTTTGAAGAGTACTCCGTGTGGCACGCCAATCTCTTCTCTGTATGACCAGAATTGTCTTAGTGATGTCGGCAGCTCCTTGACTGTCTCAGGCCAGCCCTGGGTGACTATCTGCCACAATGACCTAAGAACAGGGTCACTTGACGTTTCCTTCTGAAGTTCTGCCCTCTTGTGTTGTCCGGAAAGATCAGGTCAATTTCGTGGAAGTCTTTTACTTCGGAGCCGATGGATTCCACTCTGATGTCTAGTGGAACATCACATGCTTCTTTGGAGTTGGGAGGAGATTCAAGGTATCTGAAAGAATAATTTCTTTCCCAGGTCAGTAATTGACTTGGCACCTGTATCCTTGAACCTTGATCAGTAGTCTTTGTAGACGGGGTGGTGCGTTTCTCAGAGGTGTCTTCCAAATCATCTCCAATGGTCTGTGGTCGGATACCACAGTGATTTATTTCCCGAACAGGTAAGTATGAAACCGGATGATAGCAAACAGTAGGGCCAGGGGCGGCAGAGCGTTTTTCAAAGTGGGGGTGGGGGGCACAACAAAAAGGGACACTTGGGGGGGGGGGGGGGGGAATGGCACCTACAAAGGGTAAAAAGAAGGCGGGAAATGCCACTTTGAGACATTAGTATACCGCTACATTCCGATTATTACACTATCGAGGATCATTTTCGACACATTATTGTTTGTCTTAACATGGTTCTTGATTTTAAAAAATACTTTGCAGTTGAGTATAATGGTCTGATTATTCATTTGCGAGCGAGCGAGTGAGAAAGAGATTTTGAATAGCAGCCATTTTCATAATATGATAAGACAATGCTAAATGCGAGCGAGCGTAGCGATCGAGCTTTGGAAAAAAATTGAAATAATTGTTATGTTTTAGGGGCATTGCTCATTCTTGTATAATTTATAATTGTGCCCCTCACAGTGGCGGATCTAGCCGGGTTACACACAATACATTCTATAGGCCCGCTTTGTGCACAATGGCGGGCCCCTAGAATGTATTGTGTCTTACCAGGCTAGATCCGCCACTGGCCCCTCCTACCCCTGCTCCACTGCCTCTCATTGTGCTGATATCAGTAGGGGAATCTATTATCATGAAGCCTCTTTGATTATTTGGAGCTAGGTATATGGCTCCTTTGTGGACTTTAGGGCACAGTTTGTAAGCGACATCGGAGTATATAGGTCCAATATATTAAATTTATATAGGTATATGTGTAGGGCAATTATCAGAAGGCAAAAAGGGCACTTATCAAAAGGGAAAATAATACTATTAGAAAGAAAAAGGGGCACTGATCAGAAGTAAAATGGGTACTTAAACAGAGGCATTTATCACAGGTGAAAAGGGCACTTATCATAAGGAAAAATGATGCACTTTTAGAACGGAAAATGGGCACCAATCAAACGAAAATGGACACTTGATGGATTTCAAAGGTGACACTTATGTGATCTTAAAAGGATCACTTATCAGAAGGTGAAAAGGGCACGTATTAGAAAGAAGAAGGGGCAGTCATACGAAGAAAAAGGGTCACTTATCAGAGGTGAAAAGGGGCACTTATAAGAAGAGAAAAGTGTACTATTAGAACGGAAAATGAGCAGTAATCAGACGAAAAACAAAGGCACAGATTTCAAAAGGCGCAGTAATGTCTGAGGTTAAAGGGGTCACTTATCACCTATGAAAAGGGGCACTTTTGGGGTACGGAGCGCCGCCTCTGACTAGGTCTAAGGTTTCCCTCTCTATGTTTGAGTAGTTGGACTGCGCATTGGGGAGACTCTTAGAAGCAAAAGCTTTGGGTTTGCCGTCCTGGAGTAGGCATGTTGTGTCTTTATTCGGGTCATAGAATTGCAGGCATGCACGTGATGAGATTGCTCTTTTCAGGCTGTTTAGGGCATGTTCGTGACCCTCGTCCCAGTCAAGGGAATTTCCTTGTGAAGGAGTTCACGAAGTGGGGCTGACTTCTCTGAGAAGTTGGGAATGTATGTGCTATGTACGTGAACAGTCCTAGACATCTCTGGACATCCTCCTTGTCCTTGGGTGAAGGCATTGAAGACATTAGAGTCCAACGTGTTTCCAATACAAAAGGATTTTTTTTAATTCAACGTTGGACCAATTTTGGATCAACGTCTGATTCCAACAAAATGGCACATTATTGCAAAGACGTTGAACAACTGGATTCCAACATTAGAGTTTTGACCAACGTTGTTCCAAACATTGATGTCCCACGTGTTTCCAATGCAAAAAGGAATTTTTAGTCAAAGTTGGACCAATGTTGCATTAATGTCTGTCAAAATAGCCTATCATTGGAAAGACGTTGCACCAATAACTTGATCCAACATTAGAGTATGACTACCATTGATGCAACGTTGTTCCAAACAATTTTTCCAACAAGTTTCCGATACAAAAAGGAATTTTATTTTACGTTGGACCAATGATGGATCAACCTCTAATGCCAACAATATGGCGTACTATTGCAAAGACGTAGCACCAACGACCTAATTCCCACAATGACGCGCTTGATTGACGTTAATCCGACGTTGTTCCAAATATTGGTGTCAAACGTGTTTCTAAAGCAAAAAGGAATTTTTATTCAACGTTGGAAGAATGTTGGAGAAACGTCTTTTTCCAAGAAAATGACGTATTATTGGAAAGACGTTCAAATTCAAATTCAAATTAAAAACATGGTTTATTGAAAGAAACATGTGTTGCAGCCAAAAGCTGAATAAAACATGTGTACAAAATAAACTATCGATTACAAAGATTAACAAGAACGAAAAAACTACTATCGCTAATACATGTATATGTAAATACAGTAAATGAAAGTCAATCAACGAAGAAAGCAAATTATAAGATACATCATTAAAATATGTTAATCATTAAAGGAAATCGAAAAGTACACAAATTATATTTGTCACACATATTTTACATGTACTTACATGCATCTAATAACAGATTAACAATGTCTTCATGAAAAGAGGTATAGAGCCAGGTAATGACAATGAGACAATGAGGTAATGAGATGGTGAGAGGAAAGGATAGAGTGGAAATAGATGAGATAGGGAAGAGATTGAGCACTGGCATTGGAAGACTAACAGAGAGAGAGCGGGGGAAAAGGAGAAGGGGTGAAAGGAGAGATACAAAGGAAGAAGGGTGAGGCATGGTGACAAACGAAGTAATGGTAGAGAGAGAGAGAGGGAAGATGTAAGTGGAAGATAAAAATACATTGACAATAATATTTCAAAATTATATTTTATATACATAGTAATCTAGTATACTTAGATATTCCATGGGTATACTTAGATATTCTATGGGTTTATAAAGCACTAAATGGTCAGGCCCCTAGTTACATTACTGAATTATTGAATCTAAAATCTCAAACCCATGGTCATAATCTTCGTAGTACACAAGACAGGCTGACATCGCAGTTCCCCCAAATTAGAACAAAAGTAACACTTGGTGATCGATCATTTTTCTGTGCAGCTCCTAGACTATGGAATAAATTACCCATAGATATTAGGAAATCTCAAACATTACAAAGCTTTAAAACAAAAGTGAAAACCTATTTGTTTAAACACTGACTTAATATCATTTATGGTCATGCATTAAATAATATATAGGCCTACCATTTTCCATTACAATAGCATCTAGGAGCTCTTGCAGCGCAGTAGAATAATTTATTAATATAGTTTCTGCGCTCTATAAATGATTTATTATTATTTTATTATCAATCAGATATGATTATTTATGACTAGGGATCGACCTTTAACGTCACCATCCAAACGATGTGACTCAGTCACGAACCCGGGTCAGCTGAATTAGTTTATAACTTCTACTATTAGCTGGATTACAGGCGCACGCCACAACGCCAAGTTTAATGAGTTTGAGCATAGTCTCACTCCTTAGTGACTCCAATTTTTACTAAAAATCGGGCATACTAACGCCATTATGTTTTTTTCTAATAGTATAAAATTAATTATGCTACAGTGAGATATAAACTACCAGCATGATTGGTAATATTTATTTTCAGTCTGCATTGGACGAATGGTGGCGTTCCAGACAGCGTGACGCGTCCCGACGCTACCCACCCTTTCGGTACAAGCCGAATGAAAAGGGCGTGTGGGTGTGAGGGGTTGCTTTATTGGCCTTTCCTTGACTATTCGTCAGTTGTCAAGTGGTCCAAAAATAGCCTTTTTGGAAAATTTGTGATAGTTTTTGGAAACATACATTTTTAGAAAGATAATATCTTGACTAAAACCACAAACGGTTTTTTCCAAATGCTGAAACATGTCTAAAGTTACTTTACAGGTACTTTTTAGAATGCTGATTTTGATCTTATTTGGTCAAATTTATGAATTTTGAATTATTTTTTTAGAAAATATGAATTTAGGAAAAATCTCAAATTAGGAAATCTCAAACATTACAAAGCTTTAAAACAAAAGTGAAAACCTATTTGTTTAAACACTGACTTAATATCATTTATGGTCATGCATTAAATAATATATAGGCCTACCATTTTCCATTACAATAGCATCTAGGAGCTCTTGCAGCGCAGTAGAATAATTTATTAATATAGTTTCTGCGCTCTATAAATGATTTATTATTATTTTATTATCAATCAGATATGATTATTTATGACTAGGGATCGACCTTTAACGTCACCATCCAAACGATGTGACTCAGTCACGAACCCGGTCAGCTGAATTAGTTTATAACTTCTACTATTAGCTGGATTACAGGCGCACGCCACAACGCCAAGTTTAATGAGTTTGAGCATAGTCTCACTCCTTAGTGACTCCAATTTTTACTAAAAATCGGGCATACTAACGCCATTATGTTTTTTTCTAATAGTATAAAATTAATTATGCTACAGTGAGATATAAACTACCAGCATGATTGGTAATATTTATTTTCAGTCTGCATTGGACGAATGGTGGCGTTCCAGACAGCGTGACGCGTCCCGACGCTACCCACCCTTTCGGTACAAGCCGAATGAAAAGGGCGTGTGGGTGTGAGGGGTTGCTTTATTGGCCTTTCCTTGACTATTCGTCAGTTGTCAAGTGGTCCAAAAATAGCCTTTTTGGAAAATTTGTGATAGTTTTTGGAAACATACATTTTTAGAAAGATAATATCTTGACTAAAACCACAAACGGTTTTTTCCAAATGCTGAAACATGTCTAAAGTTACTTTACAGGTACTTTTTAGAATGCTGATTTTGATCTTATTTGGTCAAATTTATGAATTTTGAATTATTTTTTTAGAAAATACTCTTATATTTTATTGCTAGGAATTCCAAATGTTTGTATAGAACTGATATTGCAGATGATTTTTATGAAAAAATGATGCAGAAAAATATAATTATAGCAAATATAGGCTTTTATTCATATTTAATTTTATACGCCCTTTACGATAATCATGAAATATTGACATCTGCTCTCATGACTGTTTCCGACAGTGCTGAACTTACATCAAATCGTATATTAGTGACAAATAATCGATCAATGGCATAATTCCTTATATCATACACTTTGAAAATGTGTTGGAACATGGAGTGTTCAACACTCAACAGTGGTATAATATAGGTTTTTACGGTCATGTTCGTAAGTTGGCCAGTCAAATTCCTACTGTGTGCATTCAATTTCGAGGATCTGGTTCATACACAGCCGTTTTGTCGTTCAAATTCATTTTCGAGCTTTCAGATTCGTTTTCATGGCACTCAGTTCTAAATTTTTATCATTAAAAAAAAACCCCAAAAAAAATGCACCAATTCGCAAAACGGTCATTCAATTTAGCACGAGACGAAAATTTATTGCGCAATAACCTTATGCCAGCGTTCGAATTCATTTTGCGTCATTCCATTTTAACACGTTAGCAACTGAATTTCATCTAATGGTCATAATGTTATGATAATTTAGTAATTTTAACATTTGCTTGGACAATTTCAGCACGCATGTACCAATTGTTTTTAAATTCTCTTATCTTTGCATATTGTATGATTTGGAGTTTATTTTTGTAAGTTTCTTTTCAAATTGGATACAGGAGTTTCGCTATGAAGTTTTAACATACAACACCATAATTATTTGGGATCTATTTGTGTTCAGATGCTTATTTTTCAGAGAGCAAATCAATTTTGCCTTTGAAAATTCATACACGTGCATTTTGTTTAAATATCTTTGTTTTTATAAATTGCTTATTTTCACATCCTGTGAATTTATTACATGAATACTCAAAGAATATAATTATGTAGATATATATTTTGTTTTTTCATAATGTGCTTTACATTTGCTTTACATGTTAGGCAATGTATTTCTTTGATTTCACATTTGTTTTCATTGGGTAAAGGGAATTATGTTTGACATTTGCATTTGAGTCCGGATCATAAGGGTTCAGGCATCTATTTCCTGGCGGTCAAGACATCTGGGGATGTAAGTCTGGGTGTGTCTGTACCAGCGCATACACTTGTCTTGGGTGATGGCGTCGATGTTCCGCCTTGCCACTTGCTGCACAAGACGTGTTCGCCATTCCTGCATCGTCACGCCCGCTTCTTCTGCAGCTGCCCTGTCCCCTACCCGCTGCTGCCACTCAGCACGAGCCAAGTCTCGTTTGACGGCCGCCTTAAAGGCGGAGTGTGCCATCTCGGTGCAGTTGAGAAACGGGGGCAGGATTTTCAAGCTGATCCGGGGGTCAACGTCAGGTGGGAGCTGGGCACGAACGTGTGGCCGGGCATTGTCGTAAATCAAGAAGATGGCCTCGTCTGCCGGGAACATGTTGGCGCACTCTCGTGCTGTTGTGTCGTCGTCTCGCTGGACACGGTGTGGTGGACGAGGCCCACCTCTCCAGATACTGCAAATGTGATGTTGCAGTTTTTTCCACGCTGACGGTTGACGACGCGACGAACAGGGGTGCCCCTGGCAGCTCTCCCAAAAGACCTCCTGGTCCAAATGTTATAGCCGCACTCATCGATGTATACACAATGACTGACGACCCCTTGGGCCATGAACCACTGTGTGTACTCTTGGCGCTTTTCCATAGTTATGGGGGTATTTCTGGCATCAGGAACGTTTTCGGCTAGTTTGAGGGTTATCAGCATCCCATCAAGTGCCCTGGATATAAATGTCACGGAAACGGCGGGTTTCTGGGGCAGGGAGGCTTCTAAGTCGCGCTTCATTTGCAAGAGAGTTGCTAAGGGATTGGCACCAATTATTTGCTGAAGACGGGCTCGCATGTCCTCGTCAACCTTCACGTTGTTTGCTCCCCCTCTTTGCAATTTGTGACGTCTACCTGCCCTTAGGTAGGTAGCTACTATGGATCTTGCAGTGCTCCTGTTGATACCCAGGGTGTCCGCAAGTTGCAGGTAATCTGCCTGATGTCCCTCAAATGCGTCGATAAGTCTCTCCCTATCTTCGTTTGAAATTCGCCTATATCTGAGGCGCGGCTCCATGATTATGCGACAAAGGTAAATAGAGATTTGAAACACAAGTGCACTGAACGATTACCTGTGTTGCAATGGAAGACTTCTATATACTTGAAATCTATAGACTTGAAGAAGAAGACTTGCTTCATACTACCTGTAACAGCAGTTAATGTGCATCACAAAAGACGTTATCTTAAACATTTAATTTCTAAAATATAAGTTAGAATACACATGCGTAATATGCATATGCGAATTTGAATGAACGCATTACGAATTCGAATGCCCACGTGCGAATTTGAATGATCGAAAAGGCGCTTCCCGGCGAGGTTGCGAATTTGAATGCCCTCGACGGGCATTTAAATTGAAAGATGTTAATGCTAAATTACTTGACCGAAGTGCCAATTTGAACGACTAACTTCATGGTGCGGATTTATTTTTCGAATTTGAATGACTTCTTTATTAAACTGAATAGCGAACTTGCGAAAATGACCGCAAAAACCTATAAAAGGGTATCAACAGAATTTGAATAGTGATGCGCAACACGATAAACACTGATTGTATAACAAACAATTCTCGTCTTGATAGTTGCCTCTCTTATTATTGTCTCCCCCTTTTCTTGGTATTCTTTCTCTACATGAATCGTTTCCAAAATTACGATTCATCACATTGTATCTGTCATTCCATCCTTGTAATGCATGAAAACCTGCCCTTTCTCCAGGACCCTAAAATGTCCGCCCATAAATTTACCGAACTATTAATTCTCTTTTGAATAAGCAAAAGTCTGATCTTCCATTTTATGATTCTCCTTTTCTATTAAGCAACCAATTTTCCCAATATTTTGTAGATAAGATCAAGAATATAAGAGACGAACTTGATAACACAATGTTATGCCAGTTAGGGTCAAGGACAATATCTGCGAAGGGTTTAAGATACTTGAGGTCTTCCGACCTGTTTCTCAAGACGTGTTAATGACAGTTATTTCAAGATGTCCCTGCAAAAGTAGTAAATTGGACCCACTCCCAACTTGGTTAGTGAAAGACTATATTGATCATCTTCTCCCAATACTAACTGAACTTGTAAATTCGTCTTTGTCATGTGGTGTTTTCCCACAGACGGCTCACCATGCAATCATAAGACCTCTTTTGAAAAATTCATCTTTAGATAAAAACAATTTGAAGAATTATAGGCCTTTATCCAATTTATCGTTTGTTGGTAAACTTATCGAGAAAATTGCTTGCTCAAGACTGGTGGAACATATGGAGATTAATAATTTATTTATTTATTTATTTCTGATATTTATACAGGGTGACTCATTATCACCAATATTGGTGGTCTTCCATGAGGCCCTGATAGCAATAGTAAGTAACAATAATAGCCAACAAAATCATGAAAATAAACTCATAACCAAAAATAAATAATAACATACATAAATATATATATATATATATATATATATATACATGTATATACAAAAAATATGGTATCCTCGTAATCAAAATTGGTTTTACGAAAATGTTGAAATTGTTGCACATTCCTATCATCTTAATTCATAATGTATAGACGGTGATAATTTCAAAAATCTGTTGAAAAATAAACATTTATATATGGGTTATTTTGAAACGGCATTGTATAATTTTGAAAGTACATACAAGAAGTATAAAGACTACTTTAGCTCAGTATAGAAACAAAATTGTTATATACATATTTACAAAACCTATTATAGGGTAGTATACTTATTCAAAGATTACACAATGATTGCATGTAATATAGTATAACAATCGAATGTACAGTGTCTCTTATGAAACAATAAAATGCAAATTATTTATTGATTATAAATGATATGAAATCATTCATACATTTTGAAAAGCATTATGTCATCGTACATTTTTTGGGCAAAGAAACAAACCATCAAACATATTTTGCAAATCAGGGCAACAAAAAATGACATATTACTGATGAAGACAAATATAAAATAGCATCAAGTGAAATTTTCTAGCAATAAGAATGAATATGACTCATTTACCATGCTGTTATGTAAACGAATCAAACCAATCCTTTGTTTTCACAAGAGAATGCGTAGAAATGCGATAAGGAATGAGAGTAAAACTTCAGCTAAGAAACTGAATAAAATTTCTTATTGCAAACAGATTTTGCAAGATCTTTTGAACATATATTTAAAAGTGTTCACAGAGCTTGCCATTTTTAGTGATCTGTCCAACTGATTCCATGCTATAGTTGAAGATACGAGGGGGCTATGTTTAAAGCATTCTGTTTTATACTTTGGCACAGAAAGTAAACCTTCATCTGCCTGCCTCGTATGATACTGATGAATGTCACTTACTTTAACTAAACTTTCTTGTAAATAGGATGGTGCCAAATTGTGTGTACACTTGAACATCATAGTAACACGCTGAAATTCAAATCGTTTCTCAACTGGCATCCATTTCAGATTGCTAATTAATTCACTTGATGGAGTCTCATAACTTTTGTTTGAAATTATTCTAGCAGCTCGTTTTTGAACTTTCTGAAGCTTATACGTTTGTTCCTGATATCGATTTGACCACACAGAGGAACAATAATCAAAGTGAGGCAACACGAGTGCATTATACAGCATCTTTAAAGATGTTAATGGTAAATAATCCTTCGCTCGTTTTATTACACTGACATTTCTCTGCGTTACCTTTGTTACTTTGTCAACGTGTTTGGACCAATTCAATTCTTCATCAATTAATATACCAAGACATTTGGCGACATTAACTCTTTTCAATACCTTTCCATTTATAGAAACATTGAAGGATGTTATTTTGTTTAAATTAGCACGCGAAGCTATGATCATCACGCATGTCTCCTCCGTGTTTAGTACAAGGCGGTTTTGATTAATCCATACCATTAATTCTTCCAATGCGAAAGAAAGTTTTTCTTCAACCTCAGCTACGCTACTTCCACTCACAGTTAAAGTGGTATCGTCCGCATACATATCAACATAACCATGAGATATACAATTTGGTAAAGTATTTACATAGATGGAAAATAATAACGGACCCAAAATAGACCCCTGTGGTACGCCCATAAATACAGTTAATGGATTAGATTTTGCACCTTGAAAATGAACAGACTGTTCACGACCTGTTAAATAAGATCTGAACCAGTTTACACATTCATGTGAACATCCGATAGCAGATAACTTTTCTAATAAAAGATTGTGATCAACTGTGTCAAATGCCTTACGAAGGTCTATGAAAGCTACTCCAGAGATCTGTCTGTTTTCAATGTTCCATGACAAATTATTAACAAATTTCATGAGTGCTGTTGCGGTAGAATAATAATAATCTTGCTGATCCACACCAATCTGCTTATAGACCCAAACATGGTACTGAAACTGCATTGATTAAGGTTAAAAACGATATTATGTTTTCATTGAACTCAAACAAAGTACTTCTTGTGGTAGATTTCTCAGCAGCCTTCGATACGATTGACCACAACATTTTTATTTGTCGTTTGTCAAAGAGAATTGGTGTTGGGGGAACTGCGTTGAATTGGTTTCAGTCTTATCTTGATGGCTGGACAGCACAAGTCGACATAGATGGGGAACTTTCAGATCCAACCATTTCTACGTTTGGTTTACCCCGGGCTCAGTTGTAGGTCCCACTGGTTTCACAGTTTATATTCTCCCAGTTGGCGACATCGCCCGGTACCATAATGTTTCGTATCATGTTTATGCTGATGACATTCAGTTGTATGTAGCATTTGATCCTAAAATTCCTGGGGATCTGGATAAGGCCATGTTTTCACGACAATCTTGTATATCAGATATAAGGAACTGACTGACAGCAAATAAGTTAAAACTCAATGATAGTAAAACTGAATTTTTCATTGCTGCATCACCATACAATTACAAAAATTTGCCAAATTTAACACTGTCAGTTGGTGAAGTTTCTATACATCCATCGGATTCAATAAGGAATCTGGGTGCCTTTTTTGATGTTAACATGACTATGTCAGCACACATTAACAATGTTTGCCGCAGTGTGATTTTTCATTTGAGGAACATATCTAGGATTCGTAAATTTATTGATCAAACTACATGTCATCATGCTGTAAGGTCACTTATTCTTTCCAGACTAGACTATTGTAATGGGCTTCTTTCCTCTATACCAAAGTCTCATGTAAACCGTCTACAGCGTCTGCAGAATTGGGCTGCACGTCTTGTTTTTGAGGTTGGCAGAAGTCATTCTTCCCAACCTTTACTTCGTTCCCTTCACTGGCTGCCCATTCAAAAACGTATCATCTTCAAATTAGTTCTTTATGTTTATAAATCTATCAATAACCAGGCTCCAGGGTACATATCTGAATGCTTAACTGTATATACACCTAGTAGAAATCTCAGATCCTCAAATCACAACCTTCAGCTCAGCTACCCAATGACCCGAAATTTGTCAGGTGATAGGACTTTCACAGTTACTGCATCTAGGCTATGGAATAATCTCCCCTTGACCATTAGACAGTCAGCATCCATAAAGACCTTTAAAAAAGCGGTGAAATCATATTTATTTTAAATCCGCTATCAAACTTTGTAACAGGTACATTCATTACATTTTGTCTCCATAAAACTACCTGGTAGTTCCCACATGGACGATTGAAGAGTTTTCTGATTTGTGTTTATATACAAATTATAATGTGTTCTATAATTTAAATATTTTGTAAACGCTCCGAGCCTTATGGGAAGGGCGTACTAAATGCTTATTGTATTGTATTTTATTGTATAAATTCCATTCATTCAAAAAGATCCTAAGTGGATAAGCTTGTCATACTTTGAGCTAGACATTAATTAAAGGAGAATGAAACTCGACAAACAATAGCTGATAGTCATGTGGAAAATTCTCAGCCTGTTCTAAATATCTTGGAAATACTAATATCACTCTGTAAGGAGAACAATCTCTCTAAAATTTGCAGATTCCTCGCTAGATATTATTCCATGCTAGATATTATTCCATGGGGGCTGCCATTTAAAAAAAAAATTGTGATGTCAATTAGTACATGTCCACATACCTGTACACAATGGATATGATGTTGCATAATGAAAAGCTTTTATACAACTACAGCCACCAATGCAAAATGGCAGCCATCTTGGTTCCCCCATTGTCTCGCACAGATGATACCCGAGAGCAGTTGTAGGTCTTTGTTACTTCTTTGAAGAATTGACAAGCCTTTGTCTGACCAAGCAACAACTTGTGCATGTCAGATCCTGCTTAACAAAAGAAACAGCTGAACCAAATATCTTGACATAAACAGGTTATATGCCAGTATAAATGTATCTTCATTGAATTTACATGACTACAAAATGGCTTATTATAAGAAAATCTACTGTCATGCCTTCCACAGGTGATCATGAGTGTCATTGTAGCTATAGTGTACAGGTCAGTGGGTATATCACAACTATAACTGCTCCGAAATTACTTTGAAAAGAAAATGGCAGCCCCGATGGTATCATGTCTAGCAAGGAAACTGCAACTATTGGAGACACTCTTCTCCTTATTAAATAATTAAATAGGAGTACTTTCAAGATATTTGTAATAGGCTGACAGTTATCTCCATGGTTATAGGCTAATGTTTGTTGCCTTTCATTCCCCTTATTTTAATTAAGGTAAATTGTGATGTAAAGTTATATAACATCAGCTCTTCCATTATTGGATCTCATATTCAAATTTAGGTAAATAATTAATTAATCTCTTATTCTTCCTCTTCTACTTCTTCCACTTCTTCTACTACTTCTTCCTGTTCTTGTTCTTCTTCTTCTTCTTCCATTTCTCTTCATTTTCTCTTTTCTTTCTCTTAACCATTCTCCGTTTTCTTTTAATTCAAGCTAAATGTCATTTTCAGAACGAAGTGAATATATTCCAGTATTTTACCGGGTATACATGTATTTGACACAAAATACAACCCCCCACCTCCATGCCCATGATCTATAATTATTATATATAATCAAGCTTTGATTCTTCATCATATTGATAATAATCCCATTGAAATGTCTTTATACAGAGGGAAAGATGTTACTATTAGATTATAATACTATCATAATTACGAGATAACGAGATAATTACTATATAACAAAAGAAATACACTTTATTATTTTAATATATACCTATTCTATACGATTGATAGAAGGCAGATATTTCATTCACAGTGAATAAGGTGGTGTTAAAAATCATATATTTGGATTTTGGAGAAAGTAGAGAGAGAGAGATTTTATCAATGTGGAAGGGGAATTGTGATGGAGCATTAAGATAAAAACAAAATAATTCTTAATAATACATTGATTCATAATATATTCTAAAAGTAGTGGTACACTCTGACATTTCCTACAATCAATCACTTCTGTGAGAGCTTTATGATATTTGAGGTCCAGGAATGCAGGCGTTGATGTTTTAAACTACAGCTACAAAGACATAATTTCAAGAGACAGCACTACCAGGGTCCCGTTGCACAAAAGTTGCGTTTGAACGCAACTCAGGAAAATTAAACGCAACTTTATTTTCAGCCAATCAGAAGTGCGCATTAAGGACTTGCGTTTGATTTTTAGCAGTTGCGATTAAACACAAGTGTTGTGCAACGGGCCCCTGTCAGTTCTTCCTCCTTTCTTTTTCTAGGGTTCACTGGAAACATGACCAATACGAGACCGAAATTTTCCCTCTTATGTAAGCCTATTTCTTTGTTTTATGGTTCTTGCTCGTGGGATGCCGGTCTCATTTACAAACATTACGCCAGGATGCAATGTAAATGTGGTGGCATATGAAAGGGGATAAGATTCCTCGTTTTATGATGTATTACAATAAACAAAGTTATGTTTATTTGACGAAATGTTGCTGGAGAAGGTTGGGGTTTGTTTAAAAGAAACACACACTCAGCCTTGACAATAGTTCTTCCACACAGGAAGATTACATCACTTAGTTCAATATAGTTGCTATAAAAACATCATGGTAATTTGAGGAAGAGCATCTTACTGAAAATTATGAAAATCAAAGAAGAAATGGAAAGAACGGTAAATGATTCAAAAATAATACCACGGAAAAGTTACTCAACGTATAACATGTAGAAGACAAATCCGAAACGTGGTTTACATGGAATATCTGCAAAGAAATAAAAAACAAACAAACGCATCCTTAGTTATTTCCCAATATTACAATTAAATTAATATATTTTTTGAGAAGTTACTTGTCGATGTGATGTCTTTAATCCACTCTACGAGCTGGTAGAAGATGAAGGTGTGATAGAAGCAGTCTCTCTCTTAGAATGTTCTCTCTGGTATCATGGGTATCGGGCTTTATAGATATCAACAACTCTTCGATATCAGCAAAGTACAACAACACCAGAGGCGAATCAAGGAGGGGGGGGGGGGGGGTCAAGGGGCCCGGAATGCGTCTTTTTTTTTTGTAACCAAGCCTAGGCAGATTTCGCATTTTTTCAGGAAACGGTTCCGATTGGTCTTCATGAAAGCACGGTCGGTGGGGAAAAAAGTCCCTGGCCTGCACGTACGTACGCATATTACGTGCAGCGCTATATTTCCATCGTGTGTGTTCAACGTGTAGGCGCCTAGCCTACGTTCATGTATGTATTGTTTAATTCTCAACAAATTCAACCCACCTATGCAATGTGACACGTAAAAAATTGGATTGAGCAGTCAATTTCAAAATCAAGTTTTGCATTAATTTATTGCATGTGCGTAGATCTAATTTAGTAATTAGCTCTTTTGAGGACACTCTCCTTTTCCGACCAAAATTGACACTGCCACTGGCATTACTCTGAAAATAGGTCTAGGGCTAGGCCTAGGCTATGCGTATATTGACAATTGCCCATCGTAATGTTCTCCACAAATGAACTTTACAACAATATGCAGAATCAAGACACAGACTCTAGGCTAGGTCTAACAACGTTAGAGTCTTACTGTTCACGTTAGAAATTAAATTTCCTTGCATGCACACTGTAATTCGCACTTGCACCTAGCCCCGGGACGCTGCCACGAAGTGGCAGCGTCCTGAGTGAAACCAGTACGATTCGGTGGGTCTAACAATTTACCAATGTTCAAATGACCATTGAAAATATGGCCATATAATTTATTTTTTTAAATTCAAGTATCATATATACGATGCCACTTACCTAAACAGACCTTCCGCAAATCAGATTTTCCTAAAAAATGTGTAGAATCGATGAATGTCACTTTTTACTCTCAATTTTCGAAATCAGTCCCATTCGCCATGTTGTTGAAGCAGAAACGAAAATAGGCAGTTGCGCATGCGCCTATGAATATTTATTACAATGACGCCATAGTTTTCGTCACACGAATAATGAATATTCATATATCCACCGTGATCCGCCGATCTCTCGAGCCCACTCGTCTAATGAATATTCATAATCCTCCCTTCTTGTCTGTATATTATATTGGAGCTGCTGACGCATGCGCATTGCAAGCAAAACACCGACTTACGGAAGTTTTTAGTACAGGCTCTTGGAGATAAATATGCCTTTTTTGTATCATCCTCATTGAAAAGAAAGACGACAGTCAATCGTAAAGTTTTGTAAGTACCTAAAGTAGCCTAAAATCTACTAATGTCATGTTTCATGGCTATCATTTTGACAAACGACCTTGTAATTAAGAGACGTCCAAGCAATCAAAGGACTGCTGATCGCAGCCCGAACACTACGTGTTCGGGCTGCCGCAGTAAACTTGCACCCTGCTCCTGTAACGCACATTGCCCTGAGTTAGAAAAACTGCAAGAGTCTTCAGGACTGAAAGAAGCAGACTACTACTAACGTTCCAATAGTAGTACACTAACGTTAGTACCAAGAAAACAAATTATTTTTGTGACCCTTTTAGCTGATGAAAACAAAGTGCGTAACTAGTTATTGTAGGTAGATCTAAAATCATCTAGATGTAGATCTAGCCCCATCATCAATCATTTACTAGTACTGATTATATCATAAAGAAAATGTGAGAAAATTACAATGCCCCGACCGGGATTCGAACCCGGGACCCTGGATTACATGACCAGTGCTCTACCAACTGAGCTATCCGGGCTCCCGTCGAAGCAAAGTAACAATCTCACATATAGCCCCTCTCTTTCCATCGAGCGTAGGGGGTACATCCATACCAATTCCATGCGTACGCTATGTAATGGCCTACCAATGAGACAGGTCTTCCCTCTAAAGTCGGGCAAATCCATGCCAACGAATTTCTATAGAGGACAATTTGAATTTGTAATTAAATATCATAATTGATAGGATTGAAGTAAATTGAATATATCATAAAGAAAATGTGAGAAAATTACAATGCCCCGACCGGGATTCGAACCCGGGACCCTGGATTACATGACCAGTGCTCTACCAACTGTGCTATCCGGGCTCCCGTCGAAGCAAAGTAACAATCTCACATATAGCCCCTCTCTTTCCATCGAGCGTAGGGGGTACATCCATACCAATTCCATGCGTACGCTATGTAATGGCCTACCAATGAGACAGGTCTTCCCTCTAAAGTCGGGCAAATCCATGCCAACGAATTTCTATAGAGGACAATTTGAATTTGTAATTAAATATCATAATTGATAGGATTGAAGTAAATTGAATATATCATAAAGAAAATGTGAGAAAATTACAATGCCCCGACCGGGATTCGAACCCGGGACCCTGGATTACATGACCAGTGCTCTACCAACTGAGCTATCCGGGCTCCCGTCGAAGCAAAGTAACAATCTCACATATAGCCCCTCTCTTTCCATCGAGCGTAGGGGGTACATCCATACCAATTCCATGCGTACGCTATGTAATGGCCTGCCAATGAGACAGGTCTTCCCTCTAAAGTCGGGCAAATCCATGCCAACGAATTTCTATAGAGGACAATTTGAATTTGTAATTAAATATCATAATTGATAGGATTGAAGTAAATTGAATATATCATAAAGAAAATGTGAGAAAATTACAATGCCCCGACCGGATTCGAACCCGGGACCCTGGATTACATGACCAGTGCTCTACCAACTGAGCTATCCGGGCTCCCGTCGAAGCAAAGTAACAATCTCACATATAGCCCCTCTCTTTCCATCGAGCGTAGGGGGTACATCCATACCAATTCCATGCGTACGCTATGTAATGGCCTACCAATGAGACAGGTCTTCCCTCTAAAGTCGGGCAAATCCATGCCAACGAATTTCTATAGAGGACAATTTGAATTTGTAATTAAATATCATAATTGATAGGATTGAAGTAAATTGAATATATCATAAAGAAAATGTGAGAAAATTACAATGCCCCGACCGGGATTCGAACCCGGGACCCTGGATTACATGACCAGTGCTCTACCAACTGGTTCGAATCCCGGTCGGGCATTGTAATTTTCTCACATTTCTTTATGATATATTCAATTTACTTCAATCCTATCAATTATGATATTTAATTACAAATTCAAATTGTCCTCTATAGAAATTCGTTGGCATGGATTTGCCCGACTTTAGAGGGAAGACCTGTCTCATTGGTAGGCCATTACATAGCGTACGCATGGAATTGGTATGGATGTACCCCCTACGCTCGATGGAAAGAGAGGGGCTATATGTGAGATTGTTACTTTGCTTCGACGGGAGCCCGGATAGCTCAGTTGGTAGAGCACTGGTCATGTAATCCAGGGTCCCGGGTTCGAATCCCGGTCGGGGCATTGTAATTTTCTCACATTTTCTTTATGATATATTCAATTTACTTCAATCCTATCAATTATGATATTTAATTACAAATTCAAATTGTCCTCTATAGAAATTCGTTGGCATGGATTTGCCCGACTTTAGAGGGAAGACCTGTCTCATTGGTAGGCCATTACATAGCGTACGCATGGAATTGGTATGGATGTACCCCCTACGCTCGATGGAAAGAGAGGGGCTATATGTGAGATTGTTACTTTGCTTCGACGGGAGCCCGGATAGCTCAGTTGGTAGAGCACTGGTCATGTAATCCAGGGTCCCGGGTTCGAATCCCGGTCGGGGCATTGTAATTTTCTCACATTTTCTTTATGATATATTCAATTTACTTCAATCCTATCAATTATGATATTTAATTACAAATTCAAATTGTCCTCTATAGAAATTCGTTGGCATGGATTTGCCCGACTTTAGAGGGAAGACCTGTCTCATTGGTAGGCCATTAATAGCGTACGCATGGAATTGGTATGGATGTACCCCCTACGCTCGATGGAAAGAGAGGGGCTATATGTGAGATTGTTACTTTGCTTCGACGGGAGCCCGGATAGCTCAGTTGGTAGAGCACTGGTCATGTAATCCAGGGTCCCGGGTTCGAATCCCGGTCGGGGCATTGTAATTTTCTCACATTTTCTTTATGATATATTCAATTTACTTCAATCCTATCAATTATGATATTTAGTACTGATTAGATCTAGGTCTAACTCATCATGCTCACTGACCTTAAAATAGCATTCACTTAATCTAAACTTAACTGAAATTGGAAATTGTAACAAAATTGGTCTAGTTAGAGTAGATCTAGAGTAGTTAGAGTCTTGGCTAGACATAGGCCTACCTGCAAATTTGATGATATCGCACCATCACATTCCGATTCCATTTTGAAGTTGGGTCTACCACACGTCTATTATTAGGCCAGCATTTTGAGGGAAAACGTGGAGGCAATTCTAACTCTTATATTAAGATCTAACTTAGATCGATAATAGATTCAGTGCAAAAACGTAGGCTAGGGCCTAGGCGCCTACACGTTGAACACATACGATCATAATACGTGCGTGCAGGCCAGGGACTTTTTTCCCCCAGCGACCGTGCTTTCATGAAGACCAATCGGAACCGTTTCCCGACCCTGCGTCATGAATATTCATGAAAAAATGCGAAATCTGCCTAGGCTTGGTTACAAAAAAAAAAGACGCGCCCGGAACCCCCTTATTTTATTTGCTTGTCAGAGATTTCGTATTGTAATTCAAAACACAAATAAAAAGGGTGACTTTTAAAATTATTTTTTTTTACTTGTAGGAATTTTTGCAGAAATGGAGCCACCCCTGAATACTGTACTATACTATAATTTTAAAAAGAATCGTCAAAATAAAAACATCTCCCAATTTGAAAGTGTTGTTAGATTTTTGGCTCCGGGTGTTTTGCATTGTGCTTACAATCGCTCAAAGAGGAAGTCGAGTTCTGGTTAAGGTGAAATATAATTCGTGAGCTTTCTCATTTGTTAAATTAATACTTGGCAAAGTACTGAGTAACGTGCATGAGGGCAGTTATGTTTCCGATTAGCATTGGACAATTTAATGCTCTCATTTGATATTTTTTTTAAAAACTTAATCACGATCACGTCCTATTACATATATCAAGAAAACAAAAATCCTAAAAATAGATTGCTGGAGTTGGGTGTGCAGTGGCCCAAAAGTTGGTCAGACACATAATGACCCTCATAGTTGGCACTTTTACCCAATATTATTTCCAGTACTTGAGGATATCGTCATATTATTCGCAAATTTCGCAAAGTTTGAAAATACTGCGCATATTATACAGACACAACCTAGGCATATCAATATAAATCCTCGCGTTGATGATTCATGTTAATAATCAAATAATTTCAGTTAACTTTAAAACTAACTACAAACCCCAACAAAAATAAAAGCAAAGAAATGATTTTTAACCAAACACGATCAGAGGAATACTATTTTTTCCATAATGTTTTTATTAGATTTCATTGAAAATACATAAATACACATAAATCAATATAAACAAAGAAATCTCAACAAAATTACATACGGCACGAAAAAGAGACATGATAACGAAGCTTTTCGACCTGCACTCATCAGGTTATCACGCAGGTATATAACAAATTACTTGAAATCAAGTATATTATAATCGGTGAACCCGGACGCAACCTAGACGCCGTAATTTCAGAACAATCGCAAAGCTTGGACGAACTCCTTCTGTCTGAAATGCACGCTAACAGACCAATGATAGCCAAATGCGATTCAGCGATTGGTCTCCACTTGCTGAACAATCCAGGTTGCGCACAAAGCTATGCCGACGATCAATTCTCAATTATGTCCCGGGCCAGAAGCTCAGCGCATTTACGCTTTCTGGAAGCTGCTTACATTCAATCGCATGAACCTCTTCTGTGCAGACAAAAGGAGTTCGTCCAAGCTTTGCGATTGTTCTGAAATTACGGCGTCTAGGTTGCGTCCGGGTTCACCGATTATAATATACTTGATTTCAAGTAATTTGTTATATACCTGCGTGATAACCTGATGAGTGCAGGTCGAAAAGCTTCGTTATCATGTCTCTTTTTCGTGCCATATTGAAATTTTGCAGTACCAAGAAATTATTTGAAAATTACATACATAAACCAAAACCAAAAACACACTCCTACCCCATGAATATTTCTATAATTTGTTATTCTGATCTCATCACAACAATTTAACTTGTTCTTCAAAATGAGATTCTTTTTCCCCTTAACTGATAACAAAATACAATTCTTTTCCAGTAAACAATTCATACATTGACTGAAGAGCAAACAAAATTGAATGAAGACACATATATAACAGACGTTAAAATATCTACCCCCTCCCCCCACACACACACATTGGGATGCCTGCCTGTCAAATATCGAGACTGCAAAGAGTTCAAAACACTTGTGCAAGGCTGATTAGTGGCTGTTTCAAACTCACCCGTATCACCCCAATTTTGAGAAATCTGCATTGGCTACCTGTTCGCCAAAGAATAACTTTCAGAATTTTGCTTATTGTATATAAGGCGCTTCATGGTCAAGCTCCTATGTACATCAGAGAATTTCTGAATCTCAGAGTCAATCAACATAGTCGAAACCTGCTTCTCCAAATTCCATTCGTAAAAACAAAAGTAACACTGGGTGATCGCTCATTTGCTTGTGCAGCCCCTAAACTCTGGAATAACTTGCAATTGGAAGTCGGGAAATCCCCATCTGTAAATATATTTAAATCAAAACTCAAAGCATATCTATTCAATAAATAAGCATATCAGGAGCTTATGGCAGCGCAGTAGAATATATACAAATTGTTGGATAGTTACTGCGCTTTATAAATGTATTATTATTATTATTATTATTATTTGATTGTTCATGCTTTGAATATGCAGAATGCAAATTATGCATCAGATAAAAAAGGAATAACATCTTTCCCCACATTTGGATGTCATGTGTTATAAGAGTTGGATGATCACAAGAAGCATTAAATATTTATTATTTAGATTGAATACGGCGCTTTGTGTTGGTCGGTGGAAAGGTGTCGATGGCGTTGATGAACAATGGGGAACAACTCAACAAGTGTGGATGGAAAAAATCAACCTCTATATAATGCAACAGTTCGAGGCGATCTCAAAACCGTTAAAATTTTGTTGAAACAGGGTTCTAATGTAAATCAGACAAACGAAAATGGAAAGACAGCTTTACATATTGCGGTGAAGAATGACCACAAGACCATCGTTGAGTATCTCATACAACATGGTGCTGATATAAATAAAGTACAGAATGATGGTTGGACTGCATTACACTTTGCTGCTCAGAATGGTCACCTTGATGTCACTAAATATTTGATCAGTGAAGGAGCTGAAGTGATCAAAGGAGAGAAGGATAATGGGGCTGCATTACACTTTGCTGCTGAGAATGGTCATCTTAATGTCACTAAATATCTGATAAGTCAAGGAGCTGATGTGAATAAAGGAAAGAAGAATGGAATGACTCCATTACACATTACTGCTCTGAATGGTCATCTTGATGTCACTAAATATCTGATCAGTGAAGGAGCTGATGTGAATATAGGAGAGAAGGATAATTGGACGGCATTACACATTGCTGCTCAGAATGGACATCTTGACGTCACTAAATATCTGATCAGTGAGGGAGCTGATGTGAATAAAGGAGAGAAGGATAATTGGACGGCATTACACATTGCTGCTCAGAATGGACATCTTGACGTCAGTAAATATTTGATCAGTGAGGGAGCTGAAGTAAATAAAGGAGAGAAGGATAATTGGACGGCATTACACATTGCTGCTCAGAATGGACATCTTGACGTCACTAAATATCTGATCAGTGAGGGAGCTGAAGTGAATAAGGGGAAGAATGATGGTTGGACTGCATTACACATTGCTGCTCAGAATGGACATCTTGACGTCACTAAATATTTGATCAGTGAGGGAGCTGATGTGAATATAGGAGAGAAGGATAATTGGACGGCATTACACATTGCTGCTCAGAATGGACATCTTGACGTCACTAAATATCTGATCAGTGAGGGAGCTGATGTGAATAAAGGAGAGAAGGATAATTGGACGGCATTACACATTGCTGCTCAGAATGGACATCTTGACGTCAGTAAATATTTGATCAGTGAGGGAGCTGAAGTAAATAAAGGAGAGAAGGATAATTGGACGGCATTACACATTGCTGCTCAGAATGGACATCTTGACGTCCCTAAATATCTGATCAGTGAGGGAGCTGAAGTGAATAAGGGGAAGAATGATGGTTGGACTGCATTACACATTGCTGCTCAGAATGGACATCTTGACGTCACTAAATATCTGATCAGTGAAGGAGCTGATGTGACTATAGGAGAGAAGGATAATTGGACGGCATTACACATTGCTGCTCAGAATGGACATCTTGACGTCACTAAATATCTGATCAGTGAGGGAGCTGAAGTGAATAAGGGGAAGAATGATGGTTGGACTGCATTACACATTGCTGCTCAGAATGGACATCTTGACGTCACTAAATATCTGATCAGTGAAGGAGCTGATGTGAATATAGGAGAGAAGGATAATTGGACGGCATTACACATTGCTGCTCAGAATGGACATCTTGACGTCACTAAATATCTGATCAGTGAAGGAGCTGATGTGAATATAGGAGAGAAGGATAATTCGACGGCATTACACATTGCTGCTCAGAATGGACATCTTGACGTCACTAAATATCTGATCAGTGAGGGAGCTGATGTGAATAAAGGAGAGAAGGATAATTGGGCGGCATTACACATTGCTGCTCAGAATGGACATCTTGACGTCAGTAAATATTTGATCAGTGAGGGAGCTGAAGTGAATAAGGGGAAGAATGATGGTTGGACTGCATTACACATTGCTGTTCTGAGTGGTCATCTTGATGTCACTAAATATCTGATCAGTGAAGGAGCTGATGTGAATAAAGGAGAGAAGGATAATCGAACTGCATTACAGCTTGCTGCTCAGAATGGTCATCTTGATGTCACTAAATATCTGATCAGTGAAGGAGCTGATGTGAATAAGGGGCACAATGATGGGCGGACAGCATTACACTTTTCTGCTCTGAATGACCATCTTGATGTCACTAAATATTTGATCAGTGAAGTAGCTGATGTGAATAAAGGAGAGAAGGATAATCGGACGGCATTACACATTGCTGCTCAAAATGGACATCTTGATATCACTAAATATCTGATCAGTGAAGGAGCTGATGTGAATAAAGGAGAGAAGGATAATGGGACTGCATTACACTATTCTGCTCGGAATGGACATTTTGATGTCACTAAATATTTGATCAGTGAAGGAGCTGAAGTGAATATAGGAGAGGGGGATAATTGGACTGCATTACACTATGCTGCTCGGAATGGACATCTTGATGTCACTAAATATCTGATCAGTAAAGGAGCTGATGTGAATAAAGGAGAGAAGGATAATCGAACTACATTACACTTTGCTGCTCTGAATGGTCATCTTGATGTCACTAAATATCTGATCAGTGAAGGAGCTGAAGTGAATGAAGGAGAGAAGGATCGTCAGACTGCATTACACTTTGCTGCTCAGAATGGCCATCTTGATGTCACTAAATGTCTGATCAGTGAAGGAGCTGATGTGAATAAAGGAGAGAAGGATAATCGGACGGCATTACACATTGCTGCTAAGAATGGACATCTTGATGTCACTAAATATCTGATAGGTGAAGGAGCTGATGTGAATAAAGGAAAGAATGATAATGGAACTGCATTATACCTTGCTGCTCTGAATGGACATCTTGATGTCACTAAATATCTGATCAGTGAAGGAGCTGAAGTGAATAAAGGAGAGAAGGATAATGGGACTGCATTACACTATGCTGCTCGGAATGGACATCTTGATGTCACTAAATATTTGATCAGTGAAGGAGCTGCAGTGAATAAGGGGAAGAATGATGGTTGGACTGCATTACACCTTGCTGCTCAGAATGGCCATCTTGATGTCACTAAATATCTGATAGGTGAAGGAGCTGATGTGAATAAAGGAAAGAATGATAATGGGACTGCATTATACCTTGCTGCTCAGAATGGACATCTTGATGTCACTAGATATCTGATCAGTGAAGGAGCTGATGTGAATAAAGGAAAGAAGAATGGAATGACTGCATTACACCTTGCTGCTCAGAATGGCCATCTTGATGTCACTAAATATCTTATCAGTGAAGGAGCTGATGTGAATAAAGGAGAGGAGGATAATTGGACTGCATTACACTATGCTGCTCGGAATGGTCATCTTGATGTCACTAAATATCTGATCAGTAAAGGAGCTGATGTGAATAAAGGAACGAATGATAATGGGACTGCATTACACTTTGCTGCTGATAATGGTCATCTTGATGTCACTAAATATCTGATCAGTGAAGCAGTTCAAGTGAATAAGGGGCACAATGATGGACGGACTGCATTACACTTTGCTGCTCTGAATGGCCATCTTGATGTCACTAAATATCTGATCAGTAAAGGAGCTGAAGTGAATAAGGGGCACAATGATGGACGGACTGCATTACACTTTGCTGCTCTGAATGGCCATCTTGATGTCACTAAATATCTGATCAGTGAAGGAGCTGGTGTGAATAAAGGAGAGAAGGATAATCGGACGGCATTACACATTGCTGCTCAGAATGGTCATCTTGATGTCACTAAATATCTGATCGGTCAGGGAGCTGATATGAATAAGGGAGATAGTGGCGGATATACCTCTTTAGACCATGCCGCCGTTATTGGTCGGTTTCTTGTTGCGAGCTTTTTGGTTGGTATAGGATGTGACTCGGAGAGCGCCCATACTATCTGCTATACTGATTTACAGCTTGCTTCGGGGAAAGGTGACCTGGATGCCGTAAAGGAGGTGGTTAGTCGAGATGTTGAGTTGAATAGTGCTGATACGTTCGGTTGGACTGCCTTACATATTGCAGCAATGAACGGGCATCTCCATATCGTGGAATATCTCTTAAGTAAAGGAGCGGAGATAAATGTCAGCAATTCGTTCGGGAGTACAGCCTTACATAATGCTGCAAAATATGGGCACACGGAGGTATTGAAATATATCATCAGACAAGGCGCCGATGTGAATATGTCAAATGATGTCGGGTGGACTATCTTACACAATGGCATAGTGAGTGGCAAAGTCGATGTAATTGAATATTTGATCGCTCAAGGAGCAGATGTAAATGCATCTGATATAGATGGAACCACTGCTTTGCATTACGCTTCAGCATATGGCTATCTTGATATTGCAGCATATCTTCTGAGTCACGGAGCCGAAGTTAAGAAGAGAAGTGCAAGCAATCTAATAGCCTTACACTTCGATGCACAGTATGGTCATTATGATGTTGAAAAGTGTTTGCATAAATATTTACCTCAAGCGTACAGTGGGTCGATTGATAAATTCTCCATATTCCAGGCTGCTTACGAATATGATCCTCTTGATGAAAACGCATACCCACACATGGAAGGTACAGATGCAGCTGAGACTGCTCAGAGAGGAATTTTTGCTATGTATAGTTCATATCCTATATGCGATCTCGCTTTCAAAGAATACGTTTTTAGTAAACCGAGACGCACAGCGGGGTGTACTCCACTAGACTTTGCTGTAATGTATGGCAGATTAGGGGTTGCAAGATATCTTGTTAGTCAAGGAGCTGATGTGAATGAGTGCAATAATGTTGGTTGGAGTGCTCTTCACTTTGCAGCACAAATGGGTCACCTTCGTGTAGCCTATTATCTCCTCAGTCAGGGGGCTGAAGTAAATAAAGCGAATGTTGATATAACTCCGCTACACGTTGCTGCATTCATGGGTCATACTGAAACCACAGATCTTTTGCTCAGTAAAGGAGCTGATATCAACGGAGCAACCAGAAACAAAGGCTCGACATCATTACATGTTGGAGCTCAGAATGGTCATAGTGATGTCATAAACTCTCTGCTCAGTCATGGAGCTGACGTTACTACTGCTGATAAGGACGGTTGGACGGCCTTACACATTGCTGCACAGAATGGTCACCTTGACATCACCAAACTCCTTCTTCTGCAAGGTGCTGATGTGAATAAGATCACGGATAGAGGATCGACTGCTCTACATTTATCCGCTGTAAATGGACACATTGATGTCAGTAGATATTTGGCGGAGCATGGAGCCAAAGTGAACGAACCTAAACCCGATGGTTGGACTTCCTTACATCTAGCTGCAGAACAAGGCCATCTTGGTGTCACAACATATCTGCTAGCACAAGGAATTGTAGTAAATATGGGTGACAGGAATGGCTACACTCCTTTGCACATTGCTGCTGTAAAGGGTCATTTCCAGATTGTTAAGGCCTTGCTTGCGGAAGGAGCTGCAGTTGATGTAAGGAATACCAATGGACATAATCCTCTCCATTTATCGTCAAAGGAAGGAATTGCCAACATTTCCGAGGTCTTGGCCAATCATACAAAGGTAAGTAGGTAACATCTACCTCCACACAGATATCAAAATATTTTGTATTGTATTTGGCGAAAAGATAAGAGTAATAACATGCAACCATAAATAATAATACAATTGTAAGGGGGTTGTTGGACGAAATTTTATATTTTGGTTTATGTATATTAGAGCACAATCAAGATTTGTAATACGAATTCCTGAAGCGGGATCATTTAGAGGTTAAAAGATTTCATAGCTTTCCTCATAAATTGGCAAATTAGTTGGGAAAAATCAGGTATTTTGTAAAATTCTAAATGGTGGCTGCAACCGAATATCAGGCTGAGCATATTCCTGTCATCACTAGATCACTGGGAGTGTAGATCAGCGTGATGAGAACGGACTGACGGCCATTCACCTCGCCACTCAAAATCGACAGGCATTAGTTGTAGAGACTTTGGTTTCATATGGAGCTGACCTGAACATTCAATCGCACGACGGGATGACCTGTCTTCATGAAGCCGTTATACTTTCCAATCAGCCTGGTAGCATGACGCAACCGACAGTTAAACCCCAAGAGGTAAAAACGTTATAAAGTAAAACCATACTGTCACCTTACCATAATGTTCCGTGTTATTAATCAGTTGCTTTCTTTAAAGTCTAGAAAGAACAATTAGGCTTTATTCGTAAGGCGAAAGATAGACACTCTCTATGTTGATTAAATGATTTAATTTGTTGAAATGTGATTGGAAAGACTTTCGAAAAAAAGCCACCTCCAGTAGACTTCACCATCATATTTTGAATTGTGCCAACATATATTACAGTGATGATTAAGAAGAGGCGACTTGGTTCAGTCAGTAACCAAAGATCGTGGGTTCGTAGAAAGACAGGGGAACACCCTGGTGTATACGTAGTGGTGCATCTGTACATCAAGGTCAGCTATACCTGAAGGAAAGACCCGAGGGTTACAGGGATTTTTTTTTTTTTGGGGGGGGCACAGGTGAGGCGAAATAAACAATTGCTGGTAATGAGGATGATGATAATAATAATAATAATAATAATAGGTGGGTTAATGAAATTGCCCTGAGTCGATTCTCGAAAGTGTTCAATTAAGATATGCGTGTTGAGGCCTATAAGAAAAGAAATAATATTCGGTTCTTATCCGCTTTATTGATATTACTAATTCATCGAGATGACCTTAACCATTCTTTCAGAATGATCTAACCCTCGAGAAGACACTTGTCGTATACCTCTTGGAACACGGCGCAAGAACGGACATAAGGGATGATCAAGGCAATCTGCCACATGATTATGCGATTGATGAGTCTATTCGAAAGATGTTATCTGCTAGGTGAGACTATTATTACAGATATCGAACCTGAAACCCCTTTCTTCAGACCACTTGCACGAAACTATAGCAATTTCCCCACAAACCGTGTGCAGATTAGCTGTTGTCAAATTAATTTACAAGACTAGAAGTATTATAGCTCAGTTGAGATGAAAGCTTAGATAGGATGGACCTATAGCTTAGTTTTTAGTTGTTGGTTGGTTTCATATGCGGTCGATGGACATTCATATCAAATTTTTAAGGTACAGTCAACAATCATCAGGTTGCAGTTTTGCACAGAGATTCGTCGTGTTTATACAGAAGAAGAAAAACTTTTTATTTATCTGAATTCGATAAAGTAACAAAGTTAATTAAGTTTCGTCCTCAAAGAAGAGCCAGTCAACGTCAATTGGAACAGTAGCATCGCACTGCCGCTTTGCGACCCACGTTGATTTATAAATTAATTTATAAACTGATAAAGAGGCAATTCTTAGTGGCAGTTATTATAAGTTACATTAAAATTAACTCAGAGGGATATTTTCCACTACGATTACCACTTTGTATCATTTCACATTCTTAGGTTAATTTATGACGAGGCGCCTAGGGCTTATCGAGGTAAGATTAAAAGCCATTAATCTATCTATTTTCACAGTAGTGTACTCCTTAACGTTCTTTAGTCGGTATCTCACAGTAATTTAACAACCCCCCCCCCCCCCCCCGCAAGAAAAAAAAAACAAAGAAGAAAGAAATGATTAAAAGTACCACATTATCTGCAAATGGCAGTGACTGGAAGTTACCAATCGTTTTTAAGATGTATCATTGTGTGGACAATAATGATTTTAAAATTAGGATTTAAAAAAGTCAGCTTTATTCCTCTATGCTATTCCAGAACAAATTTTCGACGTTGAAAATTACGTAATATCATTTCTTTCACAGGTGGTTGTGTTTTCCTACCATGACTACCGTTAGTCCTATTTATTTGCCTTTCGATATTTATGCGCAGATAGTGAAAACCCACCTGTAGTTAACTCAGTCTCTGGTGATGTCGGACTCGACGGTAAAGAGCTAAAACTGGAACACTATGGTATATCCATGGCTATCCCAAGAGGGGCTGTTACACAGGGTGACTCGTGCAAGATCACACTCTCCATTATAAGAGACCCTCCTAGTGTTGACATCCAGGATGATGAATCAGTGGCCACCTACGGGATCAGATGTGACCCTCTAAACGTGATCTTCCACAAGCCTGTCCAGATCTTGATACCGCACTCAACCTTGGTCATCAACCCTGATCAAGTGATACCTGACATCGTTTCTCACGTATGGGATTCAGTCGAGGGTAAGTCATTGTGTCAGATTCATATCACTTGAGTGCGACGATTGTTGCATCTAATGTAAACAGAATCAGGCCCGTCAGAGCCGCTACGGTAGGTTCGGTATCGAACGTACCACTTTTCATCTTTAAAAGAAGGGAAAAAAGAGCGATGGAGAGGGAGAAAAAAAAGAGGAAAGAGAGAGAGAGGGAGAAGAAAAGAGAAGGTGGGAAGGTGATAAATGTCATGAGCATAGGCTGATCGTAGGCTTATCGCTAGCTTAATGGAAGAACACGAACATCGAAGTGACTTTGCCTTTTTTCCATCATTATGAATCGCATTATAAAATAAACCCACAAACCTTTTTCATCCGATTGCAAATCTTAAAAATAATATCCTCAAAAAAGTGATAAATTAAGCTCGCCACCGACCGTGAAACCTCTTATTTATAGGTATAGGCCTATATAGATTTTCCCGCCCATTTTCGTCACTTCATTCAATTTTCAAAAAATTGCTTTCAATTCCAACAAAAGGCCTATAGGACACGATCATCTGGACACCCTTCTTCCCGCCCGCTCTAATAAATTCATGGGACAACCAGGCCCTACGGAATTTTTGCATTCTGTTTGACCAATCTATTTATTAGATTAGATTTATTAGAAATTGAAAAGTTGATATTCGGACGAAAAGCGTCCCACTTTGGCAGCGTTCCGACATGCAGGGAACCATTACATTATTCGGGCAGCAAAGTGAGGTGTCAGAATATCCACATATTTGGGCAGCGAAGTTCCCAGGTAATTATGTAACTTCTGTATGTAATTTAACTTCTGTTTTCTCTACGAAAAGTAACCAAATTATTTTTTGCTCGCTTGCTTCTCTCGCTTGCAAAAAAAAAAATTGAATAGTTAATATTCGGGCAAAGGGCTCACTTCTGTGTATTTTCTCTACAAAAAGCTCCAAAATATAGAATGAAAAATTAATTTTAGGACAAAAGGCGTCAGCCCTCTCCCTGCGAAAATGGGCCTGTATGACCGAGGTTTCTATATCTGCGATTTTCTATTTTGGGAGATCGATTTCTAGCACCCAGTCCCCCCCCCCCCCCCAAAATGAGTATAAAACAACAACAAAACAAAACAAAACAAACAATAAACAACAAACAAAAACAACAAAAAACAACAAAAAAAAAAAAAAACAACGAAACAACCAAATAGCAACAACATCGGGTAACATTCTTAGAGCAACAACTTACGGAACAAAGGGCACTAATTCATCGCCTGTTAACATGGAAATGTTAAAAACGGTGTCAATAACACCTTTTTAAAACCAACTTTCACAAATTATTCTAGATTAGGACATCCTTATGTAAACAGCGAATGAATATTTTCTCTGGCTCTATGAAGATGTAGCATTTTACAAAGAAGAAGAAACTCAATTTTTATTTTGTTACCAAATGTTTTCAGATCTACCAAAAACATCAAGAAAGGGGTCATCCACTTCGCCAGACAAACCGCCATACTGCAGAATACACAGGAGGCATCTTCAACTCTACATCGATCACTGTGCTGAGTGGTGGGTTCTTATCCCACTCGAGAAACACATGGTACGACACCAATTGATGTGTACCCCATTCATACCAGACACGATAGAAAGAGGCAAAGAGATCATGGTTCACTTTCAAGTACATGCAGATGTTCCTGGTATCGAAAGGGTTAGTGCAATAAAAAAGATTTAAAAACTCTTTCGGTTTTCAGTCAGACGCAGCTTCGGAAAATTGACTTTGCAAGATTTTCCCCATTTATTTTGTTAACACTGTCTCGCATTTAAGGATGAGGGTTCTATATTTATCGTGCATTATACGCCGTTTTTAGCATATTTCCCGTGCTCGATTTTCCGAACTTGTGTCTGACTGATTTTAGAGATTAAATTATTGAAAGGAAATAATTATTTAAATTGGGACTCTCTTTAATAAATTTTCATCTGTAGTTACAATGTTAAATACGCAAATTTGACTAAATTCGTCTTACCTTTCCTCTCTTCTTGGAAATAGGAAGCACTGCATGAGGAGAAGCAGCAGTCTTATCACAAGGCCCATCGTCCGGTTCCTTTTGGCATCGTATCTCACTCAGGTGACGTTACAGTGGTGCATGATAGTGAGGGGAACATGGCTGAAACTAAGGTATTAAATTATTCTGTCGTTTACGACTAGGTGAACGAAAACAAATATCGAATAGAAAAATAGTCTCCAGAAGCACTAGCTCGACCTGACAAGGACACATAGACTTTCATTGCGACACCCCTCAATGTCGCTAAAAACAATGTACAAAATTAATTTTAAATGTAGGTTAAACTTCAAATTTTACGTTATAATCACATGAAATCGATTGCTTGGATGGATTTGTTGAAGTTCAATACTCAGCAAGCCATCAGGCGATGTCCACAGGATATAGAATTTCAACTTTTGACTGCCAAAACCTGTCCATCGCGGTATCACTTCGTGACAGCGCTGTGTATAAAGTGCAGCGCGATTACATTGTGCCATAAAGGACTGTTGGCTGATGACGCAGTAAATCATTGTTTTTGTTAAGCTGTAGTTTGGTTAACTAAAATTAATTTAATGAATGCAATCAATCAATAGTTGAAGTTTTATTTTTAGATGAAAAATATATGTAATTTCAGCGAAAAGCATGTAGTCGCACTTTTGTAGTCGCGGTTCGCAACGCTAGAGAATGGGCAGCTCGTAAAGGCCGCCTTTCACTGTGGCGATTCGAGCTTCGCGACGCTTTGCGACGTAAGGACTTTGGCATTTTACGGGATTTCGCAGTAGGCATAGAAAAGATGCATCGTCACGCATCACAGAAGTTGACACTCCGTCTTGAAAAATCGAGGTCGGGCCGCCACGTGTCGCAGGCCGCTCAGAAAATCTTTTGACGGTTTAAAAATGGGGTTAGATTGTCGCAGGCGTCGCTGCCGGAATTGACATCGTGACACACATCGCCAGATGCATCGCTCGGCGACGCGATGAGTAGGTCGACCGTACGCTCTACTAGTCGGGGTATCGCCACACCCATCGCGTAGTGCTGCTGGCCGTTTGCCTGCTCAGCGATGGGTACTGAGATGCCTCTCAATGGGCAGCGATGCATGAGGCGTACGTCGCGGCGATGACCGCTAAATGGCCAAGACGGGTGCGGCATGTGCGCACACGCGAGCGCACATGCCGCACCCGTCACCCCACTCGCTAGCAGTATATATAGCGCTGCATTTTGAGTCACGATCAATTCACATTCTACTTGCAAACGATACACATCTCTACCTGGCGTTGCGACTACATCCGTCTTGGTGGCGTCGTGCCACGTCGTGAAAAATCGAGGGTCCATCGAAACTCCATCGCCAAAATCGTGCTCCAATACCGTGTGGCTCAAAAAAAAACGTAACACTTTTGAAATGGTTGCCAAATTAGGCATATATATTTTCATGGGCCAATGTTGATATGTATGGAAAGCTAAAGGACCCACCTTTCATATGATATGAAAAATTGACAAAAATTTCATGCATCGATGAGCAGTGCTCACTTACGTTAGAGGTATGAAAATTGGCCTGCGCAGGATTTTTCCTTCCAATTTTGGACAGGGAAGTTATTTGTAGCTTACAAAATAAGGGTGATATGAGATATTCATGATCAATTATGACAACTTTTTGTTTCTTAATATCTTTTTTTGATTATTGTATTGAATGTGAAAAATTCAAGGATTGTGAGATAGTTGGTATTGACTTCTACCGCACCTCCACCCCAATCATTCACTCCATCCCTGGCCATCCTCGCCCCCTCCCCCCCCCCCCCCCCCTCTTTTTGCAGCTTTGATTAGGACATGCAATACCGGTAATGAAATGGGTGTGAGATAAGTGTGAGTATATGTTTATGATCATTGTCATAATGAATCAATTCCCCCATTCCTCCCCCTGCTCCTCTCTTTGCCAATATCTCTGCTGCCCCCCCCCCCCCCCACCTCCTTCAGCTCCCTCTGTTATTGAAACATCGGTGATACACGTTACAGGTGTGAGATTGCATACCATTTTCCATGAATGGATGGATTAAGAGTCAAAAAGATATTTTGAATACCATACCTTTCTCTCCATCATTTACCAATCCCCAAACAAATACCGGTAAAGAGGTGAAAAACATGGCATTACACATTACAGGTTTAAGAGTAAAATAATTGCATTAAGTTGTTACACAGTCTTCAAATGGTACATCTTATCCCATTGTCAGTATGGAGCGACCCCAAATCTTTATCGGTACCTTTACTCAATCGGTACTTTGAAAGCCTTGATCAGAAGAGAAGATAGCCATGTGGATTATGAACTGATTACATTTGTCAGATCTTTTCATTTTAAGATGAACGTAGCAGTTGTAAAAAAAGAGAAAGAAATTTTAAAAATTGAAAAAAACTTATTTTTTGCTGTTTGCTGTGTGTGTGGGTGTGCTTGTGTGTGTTTGAGGGTGGGGGGGGGGGGGGGGGGGGTTACTGGTTATGATGGGGCTGGAGAGGGACGATAGGGGTGCATGTTTTCTTGGACCTGATTCCATCCAATGCCCGTAAATCGATTTCTTCGTTCTCTCGCTTCCCCTGTACCGGTATTTACCTTAATGTTCGTTCATGCTTAAATTTCTTATTCAATAATCAAAAACAGATATTAAGAAACAAAAAGTTGTCATAATTGATCATGAATATCTCATATCATCCTTATTTTGTAAGCTACAAATAACTTACCTGTCCAAAATTGGAAGGAAAAATCCTGCGCAGGCCAATTTTCATACCTCTAACTTAAGTGAGCACTGCTCATCGATGCATGGAATTTTTGTCAATTTTTTCTTATCATATGAAAGGTGGGTCCTTTAGCTTTCCATACATATCAACATTTTCCCATAAAACTATATATGCCTAATTTGGCAACCATTTCAAAAGTGTTACGTTCTTTTTTGAGCCACACGGTAGAGCGAACCGTAGAAAGTCCATCGCAGCCGGTGGCGATGCCCCAAACACGTCGCCATGGGCATCGCGAGTACGGAAACTCGCATAAAACATATGGCCTACTTTCACGGCCACTGCCCGCCCAGACACGTGTGGCGATGTGCGAAGCCATCTCTCTATTCATCGCAGGCGCATCTGCATCCGAAAAAAATGCGTCGCCGCCAGAATCAATATGCCCTCAGCGATTTGTCAAAAAACCATCAGGATCACCGGCGGCGATTTATATCTCTGTGATATTTTCGTCGCCGCCCCATGTTCGCCGTATTCGTCTCAATAGTGAAAGACTAGCATAAAGTGCTGTTGCTTCGCGACAGCGCTGTGTATAGTTCCAGAAGAACTTACCTAATTAAATTTAATTAGTTTCTTAACTAATTCATTTATACATTATATGCCTATTATTCTCTCCGTTTTTGTCATTGTTCGATTTCCCATAAGTATATATGACACTATGACTAAAAATGAATGAAATGAAGAAAAAAAGAAATCCGTGTAGTTTTCCCCTTTTTCTTGTCATGCAGCTCTCTCTAAAGGAAATTCAAAGCCGAATCAGATATATCGTAGACCTTTCAGTGTCTCCGAGTAAGGATGACAGTCAATTGCAAGTGATTGCCATAACTATAACACAGGATGGGGAACTAGGAATGTCGAGATCAATGGCATTCGTCGTTAGATACGAAGGTTTGTTTACTTTGCTTCCAGTGGTGAATGCAGGACCATCAAAAATTTATTTAAAAAAAATTCCACGGACGAAATAATGGGGACGGAATATGAATGAAGCATTTTATTAACGCAAATAAATTACTACGTTATTATTTAGTGAGTATATTTTCACCCATGTTCATTGTTGTAGGGGCAGGAAATCTGGTAATATTCTCAATTCGGAGTGTATTTACCTCACACGAATACCTTAGGCTGGGGTCATAAGTTTAATACAAATATGTAAAGAAGATTGAGGCAGAATGTAAAGTTATTTTACAATTTCTTTTACTTCTCAGATTTTAGATCAGAAAGGACACATTCTGTAGCAAGATACTTACGCAATTAACACACTCACAACGTTTACCATTTCTTGAAATCGTATTATTTCCGGACATTCTCTTTGTTTAAAAAATACATTTGTCTATATAATTGCAGATGAAATCAAGAGTCCTGAATTTTCTCCAATGATTCGGTAAGCATGTTATCATTAATCTTCTAAATGATAATTAATAACAGTGGAGATATCATGTAAGTTAACGCACATATTTGTTTGGGCTATGTTATCCCATTCCAGACAAATAATGACAACAAAACAATGTTATATGCGGTATTCCGTGGTTTAATAATTTGAGTAGCATTATCAAGATAGAATCCGCTCCATAAAATTCCATAATCATTAACGATAATCATGACATAATTTCGTATCGTACTTCATATAATATCATATATTGATTGTTGAGACCTCCTGAGATATATTTCCAACGAGCCCAGGCTCTTTGATTTTCATTGTATATCAATCTAGGATTTGTAATGAAACTTCCTCAATTTAAAACTCGTGGCAAGATTTCTCAGCTTGCCCAAATCCATGGCAAGATTTCTCAGCTCGCCATTCCCACGTAAATTTCGTGGCAAGATTTCTCAGCTTGTCACGTGGCCAACGTAGGGCAATACTAATCAAAATCCATCCACGGCCAATTTGCGACAAGATTTCTCAGCTTGTCACAACCTACCTGGCAAACGTGGGATATAATATGCATTCTTTTTCGATTGTTCCAAAACCAAATTCGAACCCTTCATCTCAGGAAGCCTCTTGTTATACACTGTTTTGATTTACAAAATAATGTAAGCGTACTGAATATTAGAATGTAATGTTATAAATCAATGCCCAATTAAAAGGGAATTTTTGGACGCGCTCCAGCAAGGGCAAACCCCCCGACACAAAAACACCTGTTGCCAAAAGTGTAAAAAAGTCATAAAAGTGGTGAAAAATGTACCAAAATAGTGAAAAGGGTGTCGGACGGAAATTCCCTTGCGGCTCACTTTAACGTGCAACCAAGCTTATTGCTCCAGAGCGCGAATACAAACCAAAAAGAATTACACTGAGGCCCCATCCTGTTATGGTGGATGTGTGGGAAAGAGGAGGACAAATTTATTGTACGAAAATTGGTCGTAGCAAGCAGGGAAAGTAAAAACATGCCACTCGAATAAGACCACGAAGAAAAGTGGGAGAGAAGTTGGAAATCTCCACCGCCGAGCCGGGTTTGCATAAAAAAGCTCGTAAAAAGGGGGAGCACCTGTTCCGCCCGGCCTTGGTGGGCAGTGGGACTTCCAACTTCATCCTTGGTGTCTAGACTTGGGATAACGGTTTATTAACGCATTTCATGCGTTAAAAGGTATTATCCTATTCCAGACAAATAATGAGAACAAAACAAGGTTATATGCGGTATTCCGTGGTTTAATAATTCGAGTAGCATTATCAAGATAGAATCTGCTCCATAAAATTCCATAATCATTAACGATAATCATGACATAATTTCGTATTGTACTTCATATAATATCATATATTGATTGTTGAGGCCTCATTAGATATATTTCCAACGAGCCCAGGCTCTTTGATTTTCATTGTATATCAATCTAGGATTCGTAATGAAACTTCCTCAATTTAAAACTCGTGGCAAGATTTCTCAGCTTGCCGCAATAAATCCCATTTTAGAAAATAATTGGTTAACTAATTCAGGAACAAAAGGCAAGATTTCTCAGCTTGCAAAGTCTCCAAAATTAATGGCAAGATTTCTCAGCTTGCCCAAATCCATGGCAAGATTTCTCAGCTCGCCCTTCCCACGTAAATTTCGTGGCAAGATTTCTCAGCTTGTCACGTGGCCAACGTAGGGCAATACTAATCAAAATCCATCCGCGGCCAATTTGCGACAAGATTTCTCAGCTTGTCACAACCTACTTGGCAAACGTGGGATATAATATGCATTCTTTTTCGATTGTTCCAAAACCAAATTCGAACCCTTCATCTCAGGAAGCCTTTTTCTATGCACTGTTTTGATTTACAAAATAATGTAAGCGTACTGAATATCAGAATGTGGTGTGGCCAAAAAATGCAATTTCGCCAAACGGGCTGGCTTTAACTGCCAGGAGAGTCAGCCCGCCGCCAGTACAACACAGGATGATGTTTTTGGAAAGTTTCGCTAAAACTTTATGAAAAAGGCATAGAAATAGAAAATGAATATGGTAACGACGATAGGATTAGATCAAATAAGGTAACGTTTAGGAGGGCATCCGTCAGTCTCGGGAGACTATGGAGTTGCGCTCTGGGTCGTAATTCTGGAACAGCGTCGAGTGTGGCTGGACAGGCCAATGCGGGAGTGGCAATCCCTCCCACACTGATTGCAGGTGAAGTCTGACGCTGGTCTGTCTGTCTGGCTGCGGGCTTTCCTTCTGGTCCTCTTTGCCTCAGACTGCTGTGCAAGTTTCTCTTCGAACTTGGAAAGGCCTTTTTGAACAGTCTGCCTCCAAGCTGAGCGGTCTGTGGCAACGGTTTCCCAGGTGTTCTGGTCAATGCTCAAGGCATTCAGGTCTCTCTTGCAAACGTCTTTGTAGCGCAGCTGGGGTCTGCCTGTCGGGCGTTTTCCTTGCACAAGTTCCCCGTAGAGGAGATCCTTGGGGATCCGACCGTCCTCCATGCGCACTACATGGCCAAGCCAGCGCATGCGTCTTTGTTTCAGCCGGGCGTACATGCTGGGGATCTGGGCCCTCTCCAGGACAGCGTTGTTGGTCACCTTATCTTGCCAGGTGATGTTGAGGATCCGTCGGAGAGACCGCATGTGGAAAGCACTGAGCTTTCGTTCCTGTCGAGCACGTAGGGTCCAGGACTCACTGCCGTACAGGAGAGTGCTGATGACGCAAGCTCTGTAGACCTGGATCTTGGTGTGTTCTGTCAGCTTGCTGTTTGTCCATACCCTCTTCGTCAGTCTGGACATGGTGGTAGCTGCCTTGCCGATGCGCTTGCTTAGCTCGGTGTCAAGCGAGAGGGAGTCAGAGATGGTTGATCCCAGGTACACGAAGTCATGGACAACCTCCAGTTTCTGTTCTGAGATTGTGATGTTGGGAGGTGAGTCCACGTCCTGTCCCATGACCTGTGTCTTCTTCAGACTTATAGTGAGTCCGAAGTCTCGGCAAGCCGCGCTGAAGCGGCTCATGAGCTGCTGAAGGTCTTCAGCTGAGTGGGCCGTAACTGCTGCATCGTCAGCGAACAAGAAGTCACGCATGCATCTAAGTTGAACTTTGGTCTTGGCTCTTAGTCTGGAAAGGTTGAAGAGCTTTCCGTCTGACCTGGTCCGAAGATAGATGCCTTCTGTAGCAGATCCAAAGGCTTGCTTCAGGAGAACAGCAAAAAAGATCCCGAACAGGGTGGGCGCAAGGACACAGCCCTGTTTCACTCCACTTTGGATGCTGAAGATGTCCGATGTTGAGCCATCAAAGACCACAGTGCCCTTCATGCCTTCGTGGAAAGATCGGATGATGCTAAGAAGCCTAGGTGGACATCCTATCTTATGGAGGATCTTAAAGAGGCCGTCCCTGCTGACCAGGTCGAAAGCCTTCGTCAGATCGATGAAGGCCATGAAGAGTGGCTGCCTTTGCTCCCTGCATTTCTCCTGGAGCTGCCTCAGGGAGAAAACCATGTCGATGGTGGACCTGTTGGCTCGGAATCCGCACTGCGATTCTGGATAGACTCTCTCTGCTATCACCTGAAGCCTCTTCAGCGCAACTCGTGCGAACAGCTTTCCAACGATGCTGAGGAGGGAGATGCCACGGTAATTATTACAGTCGCTCCTGTCTCCTTTGTTTTTATACAATGTGACAATGTTAGCGTCTCTCATGTCTTGTGGCACTTCACCTTCTCTCCAGCAGAGGCAAAGAATTTCATGCAGTTCAGTTGTGAGAGTCCCTTTGCAGCACTTCAGAACTTCAGCAGGGATGCCGTCTTGGCCAGGTGCTTTGCCAGAGGCAAGTGAGTCCAGGGCCTTTTCCACTTCCTCGAGGGTTGGCTCACTATCGAGCTCCTCCAACATAGGCAGGCACTCAATGGCGTTCAAGGCGTCTTCAGTGACCACATTTTCCCTTGCATACAGCTCCGAGTAATGCTCTACCCAACGTTCCATCTGTTGCGTGCGGTCCTGTATCACCTCGCCAGTGGCAGATTTCAAGGGGGCCGTTTTCTTCTGTGTCGGGCCCAGGGCCTGCTTGATTCCATTGTACATCCCCTTGATGTTACCTGTGTCGGCCGCAGTCTGCATCTGGTAGCAAAGCTGGAGCCAGTAATCATTGGCGCATCGCCTGGCGCTCTGCTGAACTTTGCTGCGGGCCGCTCTGAGGACTTGCAGGTACCTTTCACTAGGGCAGGCTTTGTATGCTGCCAGGGCCTGTCTCTTCTCCTCTATGACTGGCATCATTTCCTCTAAGTGGATCTCAAACCAGTCTGCTGACTTGTTGGTCTTCTTGCCAAAGGTGGATATGGCAGCATTGTATATGGCGTCTCTGAAGCGTCCCCATCTATCTCGTGCGTTAGCATCAGCTGGACCCGGAAGGGGTTCTTCTAGCGCACGTGCAAACTCCTCTACTTTCCCCTGGTCATGTGTCTTAGTGGTGTCGATGCGAGGTCTGCCCTCCTTTTTGGTACGATGCACTTTCTTTGCTTGCAATTTCACCTTGCTGCACACCAAGGAGTGGTCGGTGTCACAATCTGCACTCTGGTAGCTGCGTGTGAGCTTGACACTGGGTAGGCTGGAGCGCCTGGTAAGAATCAGGTCGAGCTGATGCCAGTGCTTGGATCGGGGATGTCGCCAGGAGACTCTGTGTTGGGGCTTCGTGTTGAAGAATGTGTTGGTCACGCACAGACCGTGGTGGCAGCACAGCTCCAACAAGCGTTGTCCGTTTTCGTTCATCCTTCCGGTGCCAAACTGACCCAAGCAGGTGGGCCAAGAGCTGTAGTCAGCACCCACTCTGGCGTTGAAGTCTCCAAGGATGAGCACTGGCTCCTTCTCGGGAATGTTCTTGATAGCACTCTCGAGGTCATCGTAGAATTTGTCCTTAGCCTCTACCGTGGAAGTCAGGGTTGGTGCGTAAGCACTGATCAGGCTGACTGGTCCCACTGAGGTGTGGAGCTGGAGGGACAGGATACGCTCGGTGCCCTCTGTAGGCGGGACAGTTGATCCAAGCAGTCTGTTCTTCACTGCAAATCCCACGCCATGTTCTCTGGTCTCCTCTGGTGACTTTCCTTGCCAGAAGAAGGTGTAGTCTCTTTCTTTCACAGATCCCGATCCTGCGAGCCTGGTCTCTTGCAAGGCAATGATGTCCACTTGCAGTCTGCTCAGTTCCAAGTCGATGACTGCGGTCTTGCGAGCGTCGCTCACTTCTTGCAGGTCGTCAGAAAAACCTGGTGTCATTGTTCTAACATTCCAAGTGCCCAACTTTAGGGCGGTAATTCTTATCTTCTTTTTGTTGCCTGGTGCGAAGTTGACGATCCGCTTGTCGGTTTTTGTCCTAAACCCCACGCACCCCGTGAGGTTAGCGAACCGTGGCGGGGCAGCACCTTACTGGCTGGGGGCTGCCCAGCTTAAGGCGGGCGATAGCTGCCCAATGAGATTGCGATGACCTCTCCCACCGTCGGAAGCAACCCCTGGCGTCTAGCTCTACGCCAATTGAGCAATAGACTTATAACCGGTAGACTGCTGCTTCCCGTGTTTTGCCGACGCCTCACGGCGAAGCTGGAGTATCCTCTCCAGTGCGCAAAGCCTGGGTAAGTTGATATGGAGAACAAGCTGTTACCCATGTAGCATGTCCCCCCTCTCCACGTCGCTGAAATGATCCAATAGAAAGGCAAAATCCAATACGCATGGTTCCAGCGCCGTCGCAGAAGTTGCCAGAACGAAGTTGAGTACAACAATGAACTGCCTTCGGGACTCCGACTCCGGATTTTTCCTCGAGGTTGACTCCTGAAGCCTTTCCCATGTCTGGGTGTGCCGCAAGGCAGCGGAGGTTTGAGATCAGGGTTTGCCTTCCCCTAGATGAGATTCCTTCCCAGGCTAACGACCCCCATCTACCCGACCGTAACCCTGGTAAGGGGGGCTGACAGGTGCTACACCTTGCCCAAGGGTGACCTGAAGCAGTTTAACGTCATACTCAGGACATCATTTGTTGTTATTTTAGTCCTGTTATAACAAGGTTTCGATATAAATAGGCAATTTCCTTGGTCCCCGAGGAGTTTGTTATAACAAGGTTCAATTGTAATGAAAGCAGGAAACACCATCATTGAATGGTCATATTGAGAGTTTCTTCATTTAGGGGTGATAAAGGTGGAAAAAAGATATACGTCCTATGGGACACATTGCACGAAATTGCCCTGAAATGTTTTGGGTTGTACCATTCATAACAAAGGGGGGTAACCAAGGCTGGCACAATGTAGGGTGTCATGTTTCCACGGCAACGTATTTGAGAGCAGCAAAGCCGTACTTTTTCGACATGTCTCGCTGGAACTCCTCCTTTAATGTTTGCAGGCACAATCGGTACTGTTGACTGCTCCTAAACTTGGCAATGTCAAAGCTGGGTGTGTGTGGCATGTGGATGATGAAAGCGTTGGGAAGCACAATAAAATCATAGCTTTGGGCATCCAATTCCATGATATGGGAGACCTTGTTCCAACCAAAGCCCAGGAACCGAGGATCATAGTTGGGACAGTTCTTCTTGACTACCACGTACGGTTCAAAGTCAGGCTCCCACTGGACCTGGTAGGGGGTCGTAGCGGTCCTCCAGCGGGCAAAGTTTGTAGGGGCATGGCCTTTCTGCCAGACATGATAGCGGAAGGTGAAGAGGGTCCCCATGTCGAGCATGTGCAGGAGGTCTGTCTTGGACTTGGGGAAGTTGAGACGGTAGCGTAACGTCTCAAACGCAGGAACAACCAGAGCCTTGTTAGAAGTGGCCATGTCCAGCATCCCGATGGCTTTTCTCAGATAGTCATAGAGACCATACATGGGCAGGAAGTCAATATCACTGAGGAACATGTATGGTGTCTTCACCTGACTCATGGCTGTATTACGCAGGTAATTAACTGGGTAGAATTGCCCATCTTTATAAACAACATGGTATCCTATGTTTTTCCTAGCCATCAGTGTCTCTGAACTCAGGGCGTAGCGGAGAAACTGCTGGGCCTCGGCATCGGACATGTACAAAGCTAAACTTATGGGACCTTCCCAGTGTTTACAAATAGCCTCTAGCATCTGCAGTCTATCCATAGAGAGCTGAGCAACCAGTGTCACATCAGTGTCCAGAAATTTCCTTCGTTCCTCCTCTTCTGCCAGACCCCTCCGTTCATCTTCCTCTCTCCAATTATCTTATGGCCCACGTATATATAATGATCAAATAAGGTAACGTGAAGAAAATAACACGAAGAAGAGGAGATGGGATGGTAATGATAACTATGATGATAAAATAATGATAATTATATTGATATAATAAACACGAAAATGAAGAAATTAAAGAATATAACAAACAGTACGATAGGATGATGATGATGATGATGATGACAATGATGCCCCTGCATAAGCTGCCCCAGCTAAAGGCGTCAAAAGTAAAACATATAACAACCCTGAAGCGGACGAAATAACAATAACGAAACGAAGAGGTGGAAAGGTAGTAATGAGTACAATCACAATCCTCAACGGACTGAAATAATTGGAGCATCATCATCATCATTTAACTCTTAATAACAGAAGCAAACAAGTAGCAAAATAAAGTATCGCCAGATAAAAAAAAAAAGGGGGGGGGGGGCAAGGCAGAGATCGCTAGCTAGAATTATAAACTGATGAAGAAGGAAAGGTCCAGGGACTTCTCAATACAGATGCGAGCGAGGCTTGGCCCAAGATAAATGAGAGCTAGCACTGGCAGGGTTCGTGGATACCAGCTTTCATTCAACATGTTCATTCAATGAGTATTCCAAACCTCGTTAGTAATCGAAAGGCCGATTTAATATCCGCCTTCCCCATAAGCGCTCTACGCCCAAGCTGTGAAACGAGATTCACAGCCTCATCAAACGAAGTGTAATGACACGGAACACAGGTCCGAATCAATGAATTCATTGACTGAGGACCCGCAAGGCGCCGACAGATGTTGAATAAGGCAAAATTCCCCAGGGGTCCGCTTGTGGACAAGCCCAATAGGCGTGCAACGAAAATTCAGAAAGGGTGGGGATTGAAAATGACCAGAAATTCTGCCGAGGCTAATTTCTTTCTCAATTTAGCTACTAAGATCTCTTTATGTTCTCCGGCAGATTTTAGGTTCCGCGACGACACGGGACGACGCGTACCAGTAAAACCAAGTGAAAAAACATATTGAAAACCTGAAATAAGCTGCGCAGCATCTTGACGATTGTTGTAGGTAATCGGAAAAGGAAGCATTCTTTTTAAGATAATTGGCGTTCGGGCCAGCCCTTTGCCTCTTGTTTTGGGCACTGGTTTGCCTAGTGCATGAGCTGGAGCCGTGCGTGGTTGCCGCACAGTTTCCGCAGATGTGCGCATAGCGGCAGTTGGTACGGCTACATGACCCGGTGCCATTGAAAGCGAAGCAGAGCAAGGTAGGACATGGGCCGACCTTGCGGGCAGGCGGGCCAGAAGGATTAACCGCTTGGCTCGATGTCGCGATTGTGAGCCATAACTCCGTATCAATAGTCGCCCACGACCGGTGTGGTTGCCGAGCTTGACGGAGGCGGAATCGCCCATCGTATGAGCGCCAATTATACCCCCCATACCGAACTATCGATATCCATGTATTTTAGCAACTCGCGCGCTCGCGCCGGGTGACGTTCTAAATAGACGGACGCAAAGACCAAAAAAGCAGACGTCCAATACCCGATATCATAAATCGCTTGAGCCTTGCTTTGCGGGCGCAGAACTACTGATGACCCCGCGGAACAAAAAGTAAAAGTTTGAATCGAAGTGTCTTGGGCACTATCCCTTTTCAGTAAAAGACCCAGCTCTATGAATTCGCGCCTCCAGATCTTCTCCTTAGTAGCCGGTACCTCTCCGCCTAGCTCATCGCAAACACAGCTCAGCATAGCTGGCTGCGGAGAGAGGTCGATGCCCGAAGTAACAGGCAGTCAGTGGGCTGAAGGAGGAGGTGGGGATCGAACAGAATTAGGGGGAACATTTTCAAGAGTAGGATATGCTCCAGCATGCGTATTTATGGCATCGAGTGGATTTACAAAGGGCCAAGGGGCCCCAATATTATTAGACTGACCGTTTCCTGACTCGCCTGGATCGACGTCATCGTCCAATACGACTGTGGCCGGAGGTGCTACATCATGTTCGTCCACATCAGACCTTCGAGAGCGTCGCGCCGCCGCCTTCCTGGTCGATCTTTGCTTCCCCTGCTTAGGCATTATACTCCAAGTAAAACACAAACCCGGTCCAAAAGTCAAGACTTACGAGGCAGGGAAATAGTAAGACGAATGTAGCTGATCAGTATTCCAAAAGAACTTCGCAGCCAGGCATTCGATGAAACTGAGTGCAGTGCACGATCAGCAGCTATCGGCGAAGCGTCCTAGAAACTATTGTCACATAAATCGTGGAACATGAAAAAAATGCTGTACACACACTCGTTCTAAAAGCTGTGTTGAAACACTGATTTAAATCCGAACCGCGAAGCGTTCTAAAATAAATTCATTGTAGCTTGGAACAGGTCGAGGAGTACTTCCAGTATTTAATAAACCAAACATAAACAATATCCCTACAGTACTTGCGATTCATTATTAAATCGATCTAATGTATAGTGTACTTACCTCGATAATTAGACAACATTATGGATATTATTTTATGCTCTTAAGATAACCCTGGTAGTTTGTTGACATTAAATGAAATCATCATCCATTATTGCTCATCTCAGGTATACTTTATATATCTTGACATTCTACATATTTTGTTCAGAATCAATCTGAAATACAAAATTGTTTCTTTTGAAATATTAATCACACTAGAATCAAATGAATTAGTATAAGGTTGACAATCAATGATGGCACATTGTTAAGGTTCATTTAATCTTGGTAAGCAATAATTATAAAATATTTTGACAAGGTCTAACACACATAAATAATCAAGAATACGACACACGCATATCTAATGATCTAAACAAGAATTCAGAAGAATTAACACTAAGCTTTGATGACAACGATGAAGCACAGCATTTTACTTCATCTAATTACTTAACAGTCAATGAATACAAATCAAATATTTTAAACGATACACCTGAAAACACTTTCCTTTTACATTTAAACATCAGGAGCCTGAATAAGAATTTTGACCAGCTTGGCTTACTTATAGAACATTTTAATCCATATAATAGTCCGGTTATTGGTCTCACAGAAACCTGGTTACAAGACTCTAACAATTCTCTCTTGAATATTGATGGTACTTTTTACTCAACAACAATAGAGAAGGGAAAATAGGAGGTGGTGTATGCATGTATGTACCAAGCCGTCTCGAATACTTTTGTCTAAATAATCTAACTTACATGACAGAAACTTTAGAATCTCTTTTTGTAGAGGTGAAAATGAAAAACAGTAGGAATGTTATAATAGGAGTCATTTACCGCCCTCCACAATGTCGCCATGAAGACTTTTTAAGAGACATGCAAAATATCTTACAAAGTCCTTTAATCCAAAATAAACACTGTTTCATAATGGGGGACTTTAATGTTAACCTGTTGCAGTCGAATGCACAAGGATTTTCTCACGATTTTCTAGAACTAATTCTTTCAGCTTCTTTTTTACCCACCATATCCAAACCTACAAGAGTATCAGGCCAGTCCGCCACTTTAATTGATAATATTTTTACTAATATGCCTTCACCACAAGAATCAGGAATCATCGTATCGGATATATCTGACCATTACCCAATTTTTTGTAAAACTAATCTTTTGGACACACCGGCCGAACGATGTACCCCAAAAATTAAATCTCGTAGATTGAATGCTGAAAATTTGGAACGTCTCAACGAGAATTTAAGTTCAGTTGACTGGCAACGAATTTATAATGCGGAGGATGTTAATGAAACTTACGATAATTTTATAGGTATTCTAAACGATCAATTTGATATTTATATACCTTTAAGAGAGCGAGGGAATACATATAAAAGGAATCCTAGGTCACCTTGGGTCACCAAGTCTATTTTAAGATCAATAAACCGAAAGAACAATTTATTTTATAAATACAAAACCAATCCGAATGACAAGACCCGAGGAAAATACACTCGCTATAAAAATATTTTGACCAATGTACTGCGTCGTGCAAAAAAACAACATTATACTGAACAATTTGAACTTAACAAAAACAATATGAGAAACACATGGAAAATAATAAACAGAACCTTAAACAGAAATAATAAGACACAAACAATAACCAAAATTAGATCCGAGACTAACGAATATATCGAAGACCCTAAAGCAATGTCTGAAACCTTTAACACGTACTTCTCTCAAATTGGACAAAAACTTGCTGAAAAAATCCCAGCAACCGAAAGTAAATTTGATAAATTTTTGGGTAATCCTAACCCATGTTCATTATTTCTTACCCCCACCAGCCCTGAGGAAGTCATTGGTATAGTAAATAAACTAGAAGGAAATAAAAGTTCGGGGCATGATGGGATCGATAATTATCTCCTTAAAGCAATAATCTTATCGATTACTAATCCCTTGGTCTATATTTTTAACCTATCATTAACTACAGGTATAGTACCAAATAATATTAAAATTGCTAAAGTTATTCCTATATTTAAGAAAGGTGATAGTAATGAAACAAATAATTATAGACCGATATCACTGTTACCATCCTTATCCAAAGTTTTGGAAAAAATTGTCTTCGTCAGAGTTACAGAATTTCTAAACAAACATGATATTTTTTGTGAGTCACAGTTTGGCTTTCGAGAAAACCGCAATACAACTCAAGCAATATTGAAATGCGTAGATACATTATCCCATGCCATAGATCACCATCAACATACAATCGCAATATTCCTAGACTTTTCCAAGGCTTTCGATACTATAAACCATAATATTCTTCTAGATAAGTTGTCACACTACGGTGTTCGTGGGATAGCCTTGGAATGGTTCAGGAATTATTTATCAAACAGAAAACTATATGTAGACATATATAATAATAGGTCAACATTACGACCAATAAGTTGTGGTGTCCCACAGGGGAGTATCCTTGGTCCTTTGTTATTTATCATATACATAAACGACTTTTATAAGTCATCTGATGTTCTGTCTCATTTTATTCGCTGATGACTCAAACTTATTTTATTCACATACTAACCCAATAACTCTTCTCTCAACAATAAATTTAGAACTCAAACATGTAGTGGAATGGGTCAAAGCCAATAGGTTATCACTGAATGTCCTAAAAACTAATTTTATGCTGTTTAGTAACACCTTGCAAAATTTACCAGGAAATGTTATTTTGGACAACATATCCCTTACGAGGGTCACATCTACAAAATTTTTAGGGCTAACTACTGACGATAAATTAAAATGGAACATTCACATTCAAAATATATCCAAAACAATTTCGCGATACATTGGAATAATGAATAAGCTTAAATATTTTTTCCCAAAGACTACACTTTTTACTTTATATTCCTCACTCATACTACCATATCTAAATTATGGAATTATGGCATGGGGTAACGCCAATAAATATCTTACGGATAAAATCTCTATCCTACAGAAGAAGACAGGATTCTACATAATGCTCCTAGTCGTTCACATACTGATCATTTATTTTACGAGTCCAAAATTTTAAAATTTTCTGATTTATTTCTTTTTCAAACAGGACAATTTATGTTTAAGTTGAATAAACAGGAACTGCCACATACATTCATCGACATGTTCACAAGAAACAATGCTATACATAACTACCCAACCCGACAGTCTCACCGTTTTCACCTTCCCCGGACCCGCACTCTACTCGCACATAAAACAATTTCCTTCTACGGCCCAAAATACTGGAACTCACTCAGCAATGACATAATTAATTCATCAAGTTTAAATTGTTTCAAAATCAAGCTGAAAACACATTTTCTCAAATCATATACAGAAAATTCATAAACTCATATTAAGCGGTCAGGACCCATGACTATCCCCCTCCTCTCTCTCTCTCTCTCTCTCTCTTTTCTCATCTGCTTTACTTTTTGAAATTCTTTTATCTTTCCATTTTTTTTTCACAGACGCACCACTTTGTCATCTTACTCTCAGTTATATTTATATATATTTTTTCTTCATCTCCATATCTCATTTGTCACTTTCATATTATATTCACACCAAAGAATATGTTATATTATACATATTAATTTTTATTTGGTAACACATACCTTTGATTTTATATTTATGCAGCTTAATCTATTACAATATTTTTTTTGAGGGATCCACACTCAACAAACCCTGCTTTTTAGTGGATCCCTCTATTTCCTCAGCTCTACATTTACAAAAGGATAGACTATATAAAATACACATTTGTAATATATCTTTTCGTTCACCATAAATAAATATATATATATTTTGTGGTATTGTATTGAATATTCAGTTTTATGGTTTATTATGTAATTAATTGTTATAGTGTTATGATGTTAAGTCGAGTTGAGTTGAAATAAATAAAATAAACTTGAAACTTGAAATGAATCAGTCAGCCTATGTACCGATTTCAGCTGCCAAGAAGACCTGAACTCAATACCTTGGTATTGCAGGAAAGGTACTAAAGCAACGATGATTCCACAAATTTATTGTACGAAAATTGGTAGTAGCAAGCAGGGAAAGTAAAAACATGCTACTCGAATAAGACCACGAAGAAAAGTGGGAGAGAAGTTGGAAATCTCCACTGCCGAGCCGGGTTTGCATAAACAGGGGGAGCACCTGTTCCGCCCGGCCTTGCCATTGGTGGGCAGTGGGACTTCCAACTTCTTCCTGGTGTCTAGACTTGGGATAACGGCTTATTAACGCATTTCATACGTTAAAAGGTATTATACAAATTAAGCATACTTATACTTAGTAGATGAATTCTCATAGAATTTTCAGGGACTACTTAGTGTCTTGACTATAATTCCAGAAGTTGAAATGGGAGTTATTTGTTTTACAGAGAAATCGAAGGAGTCTCTCGCAGTGATCTCTCCGACGTTGATGTTAACAAAATCGCTGAAAATCTGTCAATAGATGATTTCTACGATTTGGGAGTAGCACTTGGTTTCTCGGTAGCACAACTGGATGCAATAGAGTATAAGAGGCTCAACGACAGACATCAGGCTATCTGCGACATGCTGATACAATGGAAACATAGACAGCCACTGGGTCAAAACGTTAAAGAGCAACTCCTTTCACTCGTCAAATCCGCAGAAACCGAAGCAGAAAAAATGGAAATAATAGGTATTACTGTTCCGCATTTAGATTTTTTCCCACTCGAAATTGTATGATCAATAAAAATATTTAATTCAGCTGTCTGCAGATGTATCTTTTGATATATTTACAAATTTCCCATCGTTTCTATGGATAAATGAATAGTTCGATGATCACGATGATGACTCACAGCGTTAATATGGTGCCATGTTTCTGTTAACATTCATAGGCAATGGCCTCTCCAGTGAAGTTATTATTTACACATCTGCTGAAATAGATATGTTTGAGGCAGGATTTTAAGTGATCTAGACTGTCCATTTTACAAAGAAGGCATCCATATCCCTTGAGATAGTCTTATAAGATCATTTCGCATTCTTTCAAAGAATCGCGTTTAACTACAGCGAGGCACATATAACGACGAAACGAAAACTAAACTGACGTAGAAAAACGAAAATCCCTTGAGTTGGTTTCTTTTTTTTCAAAGATGCTTAGACCAATAAAAAAAGACATACTTTGTGAAAAGATATGTTTAAACTACACTCTTAAAATAATTGGGCAATAAAATACCCAACTTTTAACCAACACTGGGGGACATACTGCCCACACAACTATTTGGTAAAATCTGCCCAACTGATGTTGGGTTGTTACACAAATTGGTTAATTCATGAGATTTTGGCAAGAGTAACACAACGTTGGTCCATGTTTAATCAACCATCAGTTGCCCAACAAAATTTACCCAACCATTTAAGAGTGTATGTATTTTGTGAAATAAATAATTTTGTTATTGATTTTTTCGTATTTTGTTTAATCCTATGCTGACAGAAACCAATTTGAGTATAATATGTTATGTCTATTTTTCATACTGCGTCCTTTCTGCTGCATCAACGTTCTTCAGATATTTCTTCCACCGGGTGAGATTTTTTTTTTCTTTTTCACTATTAGATACCTGCTAAATGCTCCAACCAAATATCAGCGCTTACAATGGCTAACGTTTGGTCTTCAGATTATATTGTTAATGTAAGATTTTGTGACAGCACCATGTCGGATAATCCTTATAAAGATCGCTGTGGATATTTTCGTGGAAGAGAACCAGTTCTGAAAAGAACTGAAGTTTGAATAGTTCAATAAACTACATGAATCTTTAAGAGTAGATCTGGAAACAAGTCTTTTATTATTGTCCTAGAAAGAAGAATTGCTTGACTTTTTGAAGAGGATACTCCGTTCTTCGTCAGGAATTGCTTGAGTTGAGGAACCCTTGACCTTATGTAGGGCTGAGGGGGATGCGCTGGTCCGCTGGATCAGGCTAGTTATTAGATTTATTTTTATTAGATTATCTTTAGATTACCTTGTATTTATATGATTAAAAAAAAATGATGAGCTAATTTGATTATAGGCCTATATAGACAGGGAGAGACTTTACACTCTTTGCTCATACAAACAACCGATATAGCCTTCTGCAAATCTGATTTCCTGGATTAAACCCCCCCCCCCCCCCCCGTCCGAAAATTAAACTACCAAAAACAGTTCACCAAAAGTAAACATAAAATATAACGGATGTTCTTTTTCTCAATATGCAGTGAAATTTCTGATCAAACCTTGGTTAAATTGGCGCGACTTATCAAGTGGACAGACTTCATTAAGATTGGCAGTGAGCTTGGATTCAGTCAGACAAAGCTTGAGAACATCAGACACAGGACTTTGTCAAATAGGAAAGACGCTAACATCCAAATGCTCTGCATGTGGAAGGCATCTCAAAGATCGGTGTCTAAAGCAACGGAGACGTTGAAATGCATTTGGGAATCTGTCTCCTTGGCATCTAGGGCAGAACCTGCTGAACATATAGGTCGTTTTTCTTCTTCATTTTTAAAAGTATTAACTATAGGAACCTTGTATATTGTATGACTGGTTATATTTTCTATAAACCAAAATAATGTAGATACGAACAGATATTTTATAAATTTAACATTGTTTAAAATCGGAATATACTGGTGAAGTGTTAAGCGGTATGAAGAAAATTGGTTTTAAAGTCATAGGTTTAAATATTGGTTACGCATTGTAATATCACTTATAGCAGCATGCTTGACCCATTAAAAACTTGTTTCAAAATGTTCACGAGACACATTTGGGGGAGAAGGCTGGATATATCTTTTCACTAATACATACGTTAAAAGAGGAAATTATGTGCAGTACAGAAATTTGTAATACCGTAATACTAAAGCTTATTAGTAATTGTGACTGTTATGACCATCATGACCATGATCATGATGACACATAAGCTGTTTAATTTTCATCTCTTTCTTGTAGATGAAAGCGCTTGTGTGACCTCTTCTGCAAAGCCTGTGATAAGAGCCGAACCCAGCGAGCTTACAGAGTCTGAAGATATCATGGATATCATCAAGACATCAGAAGCAGGTATAGATAATCAAATTTGTCTCTGTACTATTACATGATTAGGACTGATACAGTTACTTTTGTATGATACAATTACCATGCATGTCAATGAAGGTTGATTAAAATTCAGATGCTTACTGCAAGAGTACAATGAATATATGCATTTAAGATGGTTTCCTAAATTACTTACATTTTCATATAGATCGTGATGAAGGTAATAAGGACATCGAAATATGTGGGGGTACACCTAGCACAGAGGAGCTTTGCAGCGTTGCTCTTCCCGTGAAAAGTTTCCCATTGGCATGGTCACTTGGGAAGGCGCTTCGTTTGAATGATGACGTCATTGCTGGATTCATTGATCTACCAAGTTTGTTAGCTCTGCATAAGATCGCTCGACAGCTCATAGACATCTGGTGGAACAGGTTAAGGAAGGAAGACAAAGAGGAACAATTCGCGAGGCTTCTGGAACAAAATATTCATGATTACACGATAGGTTCGAAAAAATTGGCCACTTTCTTGATATTATCCAAATTTAATCCATTTTTTTTTCTAAAGTAGCTATTGACAAAACTATTTCAAGAAATGTTTTTTGGTATATTGCAGTAGCCAGAATGCATATTCATAAATTGTATTACATGTTCTTTGTCGGACTGGCGATGTTTTTTCGACCTGAAACAACTAATGTATGCAATTCGCATTCTAGCTCTTGAAATATGGGCCTATACAACTTCAATGAAATACATTTATTTTACTGTACAAACGTGCCTGTTTTCGATGCATCATAAAACAGTACTTTGCTAAGAAGCTTTAAAAGTATGACGAAATATGTACTATAATTTGTGTTTCATGTTGCAGTGCAAAGGAGATAAACGTGAATATAGTAGAGTTAATTTGAAAAGGTTACTCATCTGCCTTGAATTTTATCCTTGTTTCAAAAAGTAAACCTTTTATGCTAGCACTCAATGCAAAGAATGAAATTCTCGATTGTACTGAAGGCGATACGAAAGCCTACATTTTCAAAGCCATTTCTTTTTCGGTATATGGTTAATTAGGTCAGACGTTTTGAGTATCTCTTATTTCTCATATTGCTTTTATTTAAAATTACCTAATTAACTATAATGTCAATGGGGTCAAAGATTGTTGCAATGGTTTTATTATGGAATTTTGATCGTAATAATAATAAAAATAACAATACCTGGCATTTATAAAGCGCCTTTCCCAAACTGGATCAAAGCGCTGATATATATTATTACACCGGTCATTGGATTCTGGCACGCCCGCACACAGTGTATGCACATTCTCCACTCCCTGGGGAGCATTCCAGCCAGTCGCCTGTTAAGCGCACACATGCTAGCAAAGGACATTAACTTTCGCCATCCTACTGGGTACCCATTTAACACCTGGGATGAGAGTGGCAAATGTAGATTAACGTCTTGCCAAAGGACGCTAGTGCTGCGGTGGGATTCGAACCCCGGACCTCGTGGTTCACAGTCCGGAGACTTATCCACTGATCCACAACACCTCTAACTGATCCTTTTGGAAGTTGTCCTAAAAATACAAATAAACTTACCACATTTTTGTTTTCATTATTGAGGCGTTTGTCATTACTAACTATGTTTACTGTGTCCACAGGCCGTGATCACATGTCGGAGATGATTTGCTCAACAACAGACTTATTGGAGTTGTGTCATCACTTGAATATTCCACCATCTGACGTCTTGCAGGTAATGAGATCATCTTTGACCTTCCCCCCTCACACGGTCCATCGTGGAGCTCTGAAGATGCTTGATGAATGGGTACGCAAAGGTGGGGCAAGGGAGAGGCTTCTAGAAGTTGCTCAGGCTTTCCGGTTCAACGATGCAGCGACTGAAATAGCAAAAGGTAATTCACAACCCTACTGTGCAGCATATTCTACCAATAAAGAGAGGTGGGTGTCTTGGTCGAGTAGTTTAAACGCTTGACTGCAGATGCGAAGTTAGAGGTCCGAATCCCGGCGCGGCACTGATGGCCACTCCAACTAGCAAGTTGCTTTGAAAGAAACAGGACAAATCAGAGAAGTAGATTGGTGAAAGTTTGAACAAATTCGGGAAAACCATAAGAAAGTTATGAATTTTTGAAAGTTGTAATCACTATACATATGGGAATTCAAATTGGCCGAATAGGTAATTTCACGTGATGTAGCTGTGGACAACTCCCCCATTCGCTCCAACACACAAAACACACTCATTTTCCGTGTTAGTACGATTTTTTCTTTTATGAGGACCTATAACAATGTGCTATCTCCAATATATTTTGAATACTGCCCCGAGGGTTAAAGCGCCTCTAAGAAAACCGAAAAATAAATATATTTTTTATGTGCGACAAACGGGAGAGTTGTCCCCAAATATGTCACAATCGACTCGCCAAACTATCAATTTGAGATGATCATATAATGTAGTGATCTCATTTTTCAAACATCCATAATTTTCTTAGTCCTTGTCCGATTCTTTCAAACTTTCACCACCCTGTTTTTGTTATTTTTCTGCATTCACACGAATCGCCTTATTACCATGGTTCGATTGCCCATTAAATGGGTGCCTGCCGGTAGGAAAGAATTCTTTGACTGCTGTGAGCACCAAAATCAGTAGCCTAGCTAGAGCTGGGGGTAATACTGCCGGGGGGGGGGGGGGGGGGGGGCTTTGAGCACTTTGCATGATTTGATATGAGCGCTATAAAAATATATCCAACAAATTCATAACAATTATTCCCTACTTACTTCTCCTTAATAGAGAACAGATATATTCCATGTGTAGAATTTTGCCTTTTTTCTCTGGAGTGCAAGCCTAGGCAGTGCAGGTGTATCAACGAACATTGGTGGTAGACGAAAAAGCGCAACGTGAAAACGAGATATTTTCCTGATTGTCAAATAGGCTTAATACACACGGAATGAAAATATAATCACATATTTAGAGTTTACCCTAACATTCATATACAGCCCTGGAAAAAAATTATTAGGCCAAGCCTCTGTAATAAAAAGCTTTTGAACAGTCCCCTCCGCTACCAACCTATTTTTTTTCTTTGTCTATTGTACGCTGTAACAAATAATAGTTTCATTGATTTGCTATGTACGATGTAAACCTACACTGTAAAAAATTGCTGTAGGAATTTACAGTAAATTACTGGCAACCCGCTGCACAGTAAATTACCGTATTTTTCACGTATTGTAATGTTTATTCTACAGTTAAACTGTAAAAAGCAGTATATAACTGTAAAAAGAAAATATTTAACTGTAAATGATACAGTATTTTACTGTGCAGCCGGTTTGCCAGTAATTTACTGTACTTCCTACAGTAATTCTTTTACAGTGTATGCATTTTATATTGTTGGAAGTGGAAATAAATGTAATGAAATGAAATAATAAGGGTACTATAATATGCATACAAAATTATAAAAACGATTTGTCTTTGTATTTCATTGAATAAATACCAAATTCCAGCCATTATACCTTGCTTTTATGTTATTTTATTTCCTTGTTACCACAAAAACAACAATATCAGTAACCATTCTTGGTCTAATAATTTTTTCCATGGCTGTATATTCAAAACAAAGCTACTAGAAGTTACCAAAGATACAGGAGATGCTAAAAAATGCTTTAAAACGAGTTAGTTTAATTAGAATTAGGATTAATTATAACCGGTTTTCCTGTTACCAATTACAGTCTTGAAAGACCAACCAAGCTATATCTCACTTATCTCACATGGCATCGTTGATCAGAGAGGTGGTGAACTAAGCCTGGATGAACTTGGTATTACTGTATCCATTCCTAAAGGAGCTATATCGAAAGGGATGCGATCAGTGGTCACCCTTCGGGTACCAACTCAGGATACTCCTAAGATTCCTCTACAGGACGGTGAGGTACTCATTTCTCCTGTTGTAGAATGTTCTCTCACACAGGAACTGCTCAGGCCTGCCACGGTAGTTCTTCCACACTGCACCGATGATCTTGGACATGAAGATGACTCTTCTGTCATCCTGTACACAAAGACTGGACCAGGTACAAACTAGTTTTTCGTAATCTTTTGTTTGTGCTCTGTTTTAACATTTCACTTGTAATTGGAAGGCAAATGATTTAACAACAGAGAGAGAGAGAACTGATGTAAAAAAACAACAGTATTTTTTTTCGGATGAAATTTGATCATCATGAATGTTAAATGCATTTTCATCACATCCTCAAAACTATTTATGATAACGACAAGTGCCTTCATGCCCAATGACTTAACTCACCAAACGTAAATTTAATGAATGTGAATTAGGTGTAAACGGAGTCTAAATTTACTTTCTAACAAAAATAAATGCGGTGTCCTTTTATTCGTTATCATGTAATCTTATATTTATTTCAAAGGAACATTCGGCCGCAGGAACTTGTTTCCAAGCACCTCACGAGGTTTTTATATCTTAAATGATAAGATCAAGTTTCGTACACGTTATCTTCAAGTCTGTGCTATGTGCACGACTGATTTTACAAGGGTCCAGTTCAGATGTGTAGTCTTCCAACCCCTCTTCATGCCTTCAACAGAGAAATCACTTCTGCGTGTCTACATAGTTCATCCATACAAGAATTACATAGAGGTATTTGTATAATTTATTCTAGATCCATCCTGTGCAGATTAACTGTACTCTATTAATTTAGGCATACGTATGCGGGTTATTTCAGTCATGATATTGTACTTTATTAACACTGTGCAGTTTACAGAAAAGGTTTGATCGTATTCACTTTCCCGTCGAAACATTCAAATCTCGTGTAGTGGAAGTGCATTTAGTTAACTAATGCTTAGATATGAACCCCCCCCCCCCAAAAAAAAAAAAAAAAAAAAAAAATACCCAGATGGATCATATTTGGGAAAAGAATAATCCGTTTATGGTATCAATTTCTGAATCTTTATATACAAATTTGTTTCTACCATAAATTATAATTCCATTGATACTGATTCCCTCGTAATATATTTTAAGAAATATAAATCCATTTTACATGTATAAATTTTATTTTATGGGTTTGTGAATGGTTGGCTTCAATTGCCAGAATATTTGATTAATGGTCACTATTCACATTTGAGTTGTCTTTTTCGTATCTCAGGATATAACGAGGAACGAGGAGAGTTCACCTGTTCCATATTGCCAGGTTATGAAGGAGTTCAGGTTCTCTATGAAGCCAAAAGAAGGGGACCTACAGATTAGGTGCGACGACGGGTCGAAAAGGGCAAATATAATGGTGAATATACCTCTGTATTCTATTTTAAATGTTATGGTGAGTGATAGTTGTAGTTCAGCATTTTGAAATATATTGCGTAGAAGCTAAATTTTATTCGTATGAAATCATTCTAACAGAATATCATAAAGCTTGTTACTTAGTTATTATCATTTCCCTCGAACTCAATTCGAACTCAGGTGCCCATCAAAAGTCTACTGAATGGAAAGTGCAGCCCTATAAACCTCGAGCTTCAGTTCTCTTCAGAAAAGACAGGAAAGAAGAATGTCCATCTCGTCATATTTCAAGGCTCAAAGATTCTTGCAGACAAGGAGTATATCATCTCAATAGAAGGTAGAGACTTTTATTTAAAAAAAAAAAAAAAAAAAAAAAAACCCTGGATACATCATGCCGGTAAATATAATGTAGCATACATATCATATTCATATTATCTATTGATATCTATTTATTTTTATACATTAGTTTTTTACTCTGAAGGAATGTATATTGTGATATGTCTTCCATTTCAAACAGTTTTAAAAAATCATGAAATTCTTATTTATCAAATATATTTTCGAAGCATTGAGTTGTACCTAACAGTTCCTTTTTTTCTGTCTAACCCCGAATGTTTATTATGTGGCTTATGAATTAAAACCGTTGCAATATTAACCAAATTAGAATTTAAGTCATTATTTTTTTCCTCTATTCTAATTGGTGCAGTTGAGCCTGATTACGGAGTCGACTACAAGGATTCGTAAGTAAAACAAATTTGACGCTTGTATTAGGGCCTACTCATTTTAATCTTTGTGAAATATGTTTCTATTTCAATTTCACTAAAAAATGTAGTTGCCACGTTTTTTCTAGAAATCATTTTTGCTGCAGTTCCGTGCACTTTTTGTGAAATAGCAAGTAAATATTCATTATATAACTTCATAGTTATTCCTTTACCTGAAACTATTATAAAGACATAGCGCAGCGAATACCCATTTGCTTATCATAACTTTCGTTTCCCAATTATATTTTCTGCTTACTGATATAAATTGTTTTTCCCGCAGACATGGGCGACTGGAGTATGTATCCGACAATATTCTGGAGATCCTGATAGATGTTCTGCGTTCACCAAAGGATGTAAGGACCCTTGGCTACCAGCTTGGTTTCTCACATTCAACTGTAGAGAAATACCTCAATCGAGAAGACGCATCGTTTGATAGTGTCTCGCGATCAGGCTTTGATGAGATGCTCCGTGACTGGAGACGGCGGGTTCGACCTAGTGAGCAGGTAGCGGATCTTCATGTAGTACTACAAAATGCTGGGTTAGGTCATACAGCTGAGGTCATCCTGCATGAACGTAAGTACCAAATTTCTCATCTGTCGGAATTTTAGGAATGAACACCTCCTTATTGATTAAATGCATTTCATAAAAATTGTAAATGGGGGAAAAACTAAGGAATAGAGTGGATGTTGTATACTAGTAACGAGCTAAATGTAAAACTAAATTAAACCATTTTGATTATATTTTTCACTAAAGCGATTCAGCGATTCAAAATTAAGGCACAATTGTCACTTGACTGTATGAATGAATAATAGTGAATGAATTCACTTTTCTGTTTATTGTCTCCAGTTGTAATGGTTTTAGGGTTGCATAATACAGTAATTGTTGATTAAATAAAAGATCTTACTTAAAATAAGTTGCCTGTTTAGGAATTTACCTCCTGTCAAGTCTTTGTTTTGTGTTTTATTTTTCTTTCTACTACGTTTCCTTTTCTGTGTAATATCAGTAAGCACCACCTCCAAGAGGAAGTTTGCAGAAATCAGACATGCATTTGAACCAAAGAAGTAGGTGTCCTGTGAAATGATCATTAACAACCTAAGTGTGAGAAGAGATTAACGTTAAGATAATTATATACATGTACATATTATATTGGAAGTCTGTCCCTTCTTAAAAGAACTCAGTGAATGTTACATGTTAGTGTTACTTCAATCTACGGTTTTCTGAGACCGAACCTTCAAGTGTCAACTCCATTCATAGCCGATGATCCTGCAGTACGACAATCTTAGAGGGGAAAAAATACGTGTTACACTATATTTGTGCTGAACAGTATTGCTGCTTCGAGAATTTTACATTTATATATCTGTATTTGACTCCATACTTATACGTATTTTTGTAAATTTATCATAATGGCCGCCACCCAACCTTTAATTTAATTTTGTTATATTTTCAGTGTTTAAGGGATTGACCTTTCATAGGTCGATAGACCTCTGGTAATCCAGGAATTCTGATTTTGTACTGTCTCTATCAATATAATATAGATGCTTACTTCTAATGTTTATGAACTGAGGAAACATACTGAACAGAAATGAGCAAAGCGAATTTTTGGCTCTAGTTAGAGCGGAACAGTTATAACTATAGGCATGTTCAGGTGGTCAAATAAAGATGTAATTATGATGACTTTGCAGTTAACACTTATATATGGTTCATAATCGAAAGTACATGAATACTTTCCCCACAATGGATATTATCCCGAGTCTTCACTGTCCCTGATTTGTTAAAAACAAACAAACAATTAAGAGCACAATTATATATGTCAACAACTTTCAACCAAATGGAATTAAAACTGGTTAACGACAAATAATGAAAATCCATATTAATTGTTCGATTTTAGAATATGAAGTTTTAATTGTAGAGTTGTATGTTAATATCGGATTGCTCTCATCAGTCAGTTTCAGTTATAATCGTGTTATGCATATAGCAGACAGTGTCACTGAGAGAGATCCGCCGCTACCAGATGAGAACCGCGAGCTTCTAATCCGAGAGCTGCCATTTCCGCGTTATTATACGAAACCGTTTAACTTTCATTAATGATCATTCTTTATTAGTATTGTAATGCGATATTGAATTCGTGTTGTTATGTGATGGTTGCTGGATATATTTCTTGATAACATATCATTTACGAATGGCGTCGTCACATAATTTTTATATTTATATGTCTTAGATTGCATCACTGTAGTGTCATTCAAGCGTTATCTTAGAAATTTATTTAAAAGTAATGCGATTAAATGCGATCAGTCTTTATAAATATCGTAATACAATATTGAATTCGCGTTTTCATAATTATCCTTATATACTGATTATTGGACTTATTTTTGGATGACATGTGGATATTTACGAATGCCATGATATTTAAAAAAATATATGTCGTTAGACTGAACTGCTGGAGTATCATCTAAGTGTTATTTGAGAATATTATTCAAGTCATCAAATTAAATCCGCTTTAATTAAATATCGTGGAGAAAAGATACTTAAAAGGTGGTACGAATGGCAAAATGAGATTATATTATGCTTGGAAGATAAATGTATATAAAACAGTAAATTCATATTATATGATATCTTTACATAAATTACTTAATTTCCGTTCTGTATATACATGTATATACATGTAAAGATAATGAGTCAGAAGTGTTATTGTTTGATTGTTCTTGCCGGTATTTCGCTGTAACTCCAACTATTTATAAACTTGATACATCAAATGCAATGTAAATTCTCAAAATACACTGGTTTAAAGAATTGGATTTTTTTTGGACAGACTATACGCGCTTTCAAAATGACTTATGGAACGGTAAGGTGGATGTTTATCAAATATTCAATTTTTATATCGTCACTATATGTTAACATTTAAATTGCCATTCGTCCATGTTCAATAATATGATATCCTAGTTAATACATTCGATACGAGAAGAGTTCACATAATTGTATTTTATCATCCATAGTACGTGTATATTGATGGCATACTACAACACTGCGTCTTGCATTTAACATTTATCGATATATTGAACTTTTCATGAATGTTTACTTCCATAAGTTTGTAAATAAAATTAAGGCAAAATAATTTCAGTAATAATTTGTCAACCCACTGAAGTTTAAATTGGTTAAAAGCAATTCAACGAACAGCTGTTTGTCATCGTCATGATCGTATGTTCGATGCTTTTTTATATGAATTTTCAGTGGGGAGTGTTGAAATGTGTAAATATTTGAAATATTTGTAATTAAATAATATCAGTTCGTGTTGATATAATGCAACAATGATATTATATATTAATTCAATTATACAAAACCAATTAGGTTTGATAATGGTCTCTTCATTGGGCATCCTATATTCAACGGTGTTGCCAATTTACAGATGTACTGACCAGGGGTGTTGATCCGTGTTCACGATTTGGGGGGGGGGGGGTGACCGGCGAGGGGGCGAAGCCAGTGGCGTATCTAGGTATTATGGCGCCCGGGGCAAAAAATGAAGTTAAGCTGAGGCACACGGCTTGTCTTTGTTCAAAACTCACCTGCCCCGACAAAGGAATTAATTAATAAGGTTGAAGATTTGTCAATCTGTCGGTCAATTGAATCTGGTGTCGCCGAAACCACTGACCCGTCTCCGTGGTCTAGTGGTTAAGGCATTGGCGTTGTAAATCTACGACCCGGGTTCGATTCCCGGCGGAGACATTTTTAAGCCTTTGCAAAAAATTCAAAAAGGGAGGATAGCTCTGGGGAACCTTGATTTAAGTTACGCAACTATTATTCTCTCATTTCCTTTCACATTATATACATGTATATATATATTTGTGTCATATGTAAAACTTTACCATAACGAGATATTCCAATATTATACGTTTTTATATGTGTTTGTTATTTCTTTGTCAATAATAAATTCATTACGGCTTACATATGAAGGCAAGTCTGATGAATAATAATTTGCACTATTCACTTATAGTACAACATTAGGTTTATGATTATATTTTTACATGCACACACAAAATATAGCTTGGTTGTAATGCATTAAAAAAGGGCACGTGAGATTATAACCATGATGCATATTTGTATTTTGCTACGTTTTTACTCTTTGAAAAGTGTTTCAGTGGTGTTCCTACAATAATCATGGACAATTTAAATTACGATGAGTATAAAGAATGAAAAGCTTTCAGATGTGTTGCAAACGTAAACATTGCAATTCCTCGATTCTTTAAACATACACTACATGTATATGAGGCATTTCACAGTATATGTCATTTATAGCACAGAAAATTTAACATAGACGAAGATATTGATATATTGATATTGATATTGAGATGTTGAGTACCCTTTAAATGAATGACTGATAAAAACTTGTATATATTAAGTATCTGATTAAACAGTTAGCTATTTGATACTGACCTTTCATCCATTTATATTTGTATTATAGTTTTGTTTATAATCCTCTTCCTATTTACAATTACATTTTTTGTAGTTTATTTTATTTTATGTTCATTGAACTTTCATACATTTATATTTGTACTATAGTTTGTTTACAAACCTCTTCATATTAACCATTACATATTTTGTTGCTCATGCTGTTTCTAAACAAAGTTTTCCCACGTTCCAAGGTACCAAACTCGATTAGCATTCATGTTATTTTCTGGTTACATTTATCCCTAACCCTGTTGTATCTAAATTTGTATACCGCTTGTTATGTGATTTTTTAAATTGTTATTGGATAGATAAATTTCAAGTTCAGTTTAGTTCAAGTTCATATCAAATAATTAATCAAAATCCACACTGCATCACTAAATGTTTCCGTCTTTTGAATATCTGTTTGTCCACCGGTTTTTGTTGTGTTTTGTTTGCCTTTTTTTTTACACTGCCAAATATATTCCAATAGTTATGATGGTATTGTACATGCATTTTGTTCTTGATGTTGTGGGGTTGTATAAACACATGTAAATAGTAAATATGCGTACATTAGAGCATCTACATGGAGTCTAAATGTCCAATGTGCATTCACTATTTCTCTGAGATCACGTTACATTGTTTTGCTAGAATAATTCTCATGCACACATGGAGCTTTCTGTTGTCATTATCCAGCAAAAGAACGACTCAACTGACCGATTTAATGTAAGCAAGTTTACGCGTAAAGATGATAACCTGTCATAATTATTGTATTAAATGTAATTGTATCGATTTTCAATTGTATCTTATTACTGCCGTACAGTATGTCAGCATATATATGTATAAGAGGTCATGATTTTCCCCAACCAGTGCCTAAACATTTTGTACACGTATAAAGTTATGTTTAGTCATTTGAAGGTTGTTTGCTTTCAGTAGTACTGAAGGTGCGCATCACAGACCTAGCATATCAGGAAATTTTGCTAACATTTATATTGCATGAAATGTCCAACCTTCAAATAACTTGCAATGTGATGCATATTAAATACCTGCTATTAATTTTGTACTATATATACTTTTGTACCATAATAGATTCAGAAGCACGAACGGACGGTACTGACCAATGCATAAGAAGTAAAATACATAATAATTATGATAAGTACAGTCACTTGTACAGGTACCACGTGCTATGTCTGTAAAGCGCTTAGAGACATCATAGATATATTAAGTGCTATACAAATCCATTATTATTTTTATATAGAACGTATGTGCTTACATGTAAATAAAACAATTGTAACCTGTATTATTGAGCATTTCAAAGTTTATGAAATTAGAATGATATGATGTATACTGTATAATGTATGATGTATAATGTGGGTCTGTTTGACCATATTGTTGAGAATGATGTTGACATCATGGTAATAACTGAGACTTGGTTGTCTGAGGAAGAGCCTGCAGTGATCCAGGAAGTGAAACCTCCTGGATTCTCCTTTTTCAATGTAACACGTGATAGGAATGCTCATGGTGGTTTGGGCATTTTGTTTAAGGCAGAACTTGACTTGCGCTGGAGACAGATGGAACAGTCGCCAGTAACTTTTGAATGTGCACATCTAACTGATATACGTGACGAACTTCACATTATTGCTATTTACAGGCCACCACCATCGGCTGAAAATGGCTTCACGGCAAGGGCTTTTCTCGTTGAGATTGATGAACTGTTTGGATGGTGTTCAATGCTCAGTGGTCATATCATTATCCTTAGGGATTTCAATGTTCATGTTGATCGGCCTCAGCGTCCTGTTTGTCAACAGTTCCTGGGTATGGCTTCAGCAGCTGGGTTGCAACAGCTTGTCGAGGTTCCAACCCATATCCATGGACATACGCTTGACCTGGTGATTACACGCAACAGTGATACTATAATAAGTATATGTGAAGTTCTTGACAAATCTATGTCCGATCATTTTATGGTGTGCTGTAACCTTGACATCGAAAAGTCAAGTTATAGAAAGGTCACCATCAACTACCGTAACATAAATGATGAAACCTTCAGAGGTGATCTGGTAGCTGCTCTAGATGACATGCCCCAAGACGACGATGCGAATAGTCAGATTGAATACTTTCATGAGGCTGTACAAAGTGTTCTGAATAGCCATTGTCCGATGACCATTCGTACCCTCAAGAAAAGGCCGTCTGTCCCATGGTATGACGATGATATTCGGGCTGCAAGACAAGTTAAAGGGACTGGCAAGTCGTAATCCATGGGCCTGACCAGTTGGCCTGAGTCGGGGAAATTCGGATACAATCAGGTCCAATCGTGCGCTACCGAAGGAATGTTATTGCCGAATTCCTCGCTTGATCGTTAACTCGAATCCCTACATACGTAACCGACCAATGAGATTCAAATACTGGAATAAAGAACGGGCGATCTTGTTTTCTCAAATCTGGGTCAATGTGCGAACTTTTATTAGCTGCGCGCGATAACTTGAAGTCGCTTTGAACTTTGATCCAGAGAAAGGAGCAGCCAACAGTAAAACCGCCCATAGATTGCGACTTGTCGCTCCCTTTAAGAAAAGGGCAGAGCGAAAGTGGAGGAAGTCTGGTTGTCCTTGTGATCGTGATTTTTACAAAGACAAGAGAAATGCGCTTAACATCGCCATTCTAAATGCTAAGCGCAAACATTACACAGACTTGCTCCAGGATGCTTCTTCTAAAGACATGTACGCCACTATCAAGTCTTTGCTAGGATCTTCGAAAGGAGCTCTTCTGTGCTGTGACAACAATGCTCAGTTGGCAAATGACTTTGCCATTTTCTTTGAGGAAAAGATTACCAGGATTCGACAGGTTCTTAAAGACAACTTACATAGGGCTGCATCCTCCGTTGATGACGATGGGTCGGTTCATAGCCGGAACTCATCACAATCCAGTAGTCAACATGGTGATTTGCTGTCACACTTACCTGAAGTATAAAGTTAGACAGAAGTACAGAGGATAATTCAGAGGTGTGCAAATAAGTCATGTGTGTTAGATCCTTTGCCAACATGGTTAGCGAAAGCAAATCTTCCTCCTCTGTTTCCTAAGATTACTTCTATTATTAACAGTTCGTTGAGGAGTGGTGTGTTTCCGGATAAGCTCAAGGAGGCCATTATTCGTCCGTGTTTAAAGAAATCCTCGTTGGACACATCAGAACTTAAGAATTACAAACTAGTTTCAAATTTAGCATTCTTATCAAATGTACTAGAGATAGCAGTTTCCTCGAGATTGATGGTTCATCTCGATGACTGTAATCTGCACGAGGAGTTTCAATCGGCGTATAAGCGATTCCATAGCACAGAGTCTGCCCTGCTACGAGTAAACAGTGACTTACTTCAACTAATGGATAGTAAACAGGGAGCTGTCTTAGTAATGTTAGACCTTAGTGCCGCATTTGACACTATAGATCATACTATATTACTTGAAAGATTGAATAATGAATTTGGTATATCCGATAAGGCTTTGGGATGGTTTGAGACATATCTCTCTGGTCGATCTTTCCGTGTATCTATAGCTAATAAGCTTTCTGATAAACATCCTTTGAAATACGGTATTCCGCAAGGCTCGGTTCTCGGACCTATGCTGTTCACATTATATGTCAAACCATTGGGAGAAATTATTCGCCGTTATGGTATTCGTTATCACATCTATATGCTGACGATACCCAGCTGTACTATAGCTTTGATCCGAAAAAGCCAGATAGTGTTATGGAAGCAATTCGTGTTCTTCAGAAGTGTATAACTAAAATAGGTCAATGGATGTCACATAGCACATTGAAAATCAATGAAGACAAGACAGAGATGTTAGTGATTGTATCTCCTAAACTTAGACATTATCTTCCAAAGAACCTTTCTGTTTGTAATTCTCAAGTTGAGACATCAGACTGTGTTCGTAACTTAGGGATGATGTTTGATCCTTCGTTGTACATATGTGACCCGCCGCCTCAAAACCTACAATAAGTCGCACGGACCACAACGTAGCAAACAGCCCAAAATAGTAAATTTGCTTGGATCAGTCGATTTTCTGTTTTTGATAGAAATGGGTAGTTTCATTATCATTCTATCATGTCTCAAGTTTGTGAGTCGTAATTCGACTTAGAAATATGTTTTTGGGGCATTTTAAAATGACTCCTTTATTTTCACCCGTCCAGCTAATGAATGTTTGGAGAGCTTTTGTAATACTTTCATTCAATGCCAAATTACTACTTTACCTCTAAAGGTATTAAATTGATTTTTGGAGTGAGTAATGAATAGGTCCTCCTGGAGCAGTGTGCCAAAATTCAGCCTAATCTGATAATCCCTTCACACCGGTTGCTATGGCCATTTGAATACCCAGTTTTACTTGGACGCACACAGAGGGCAAAGGTTTAGCACTCTTTTGTTCCGAACTTAAATGGCCATTTTCTCTGAATAGGAGTTATTGATTGCTGGTTACATACTGATTCTAAATGTGATATTTAAAGGTGTTATCATTGAGTAAACGAGGCAAGTGATATACCGTTGGAAAGCTGAGAATCTCTACTTTCAGAAAATGTATATATAAAAAAAAATAATTTTGGCGACTTATTGTAGGTTTTGAGGCGTCGGGTCACATATGTAGACAAGTTACTTCTTTGAGTCGATCTCTGAATTTTCACCTTCATAACATCTCTAGGGTGAGAAGATTTTTAACAGAAGAAGCATGTCATCGTGCTGTCTGCTCACTAGTCCTTAGCCGGCTAGACTATGCCAATTCATTACTCGTTAATGCCCCGGTAACTGAAATCCAAAGACTTCAGCGAATTCAAAACCGCGCTGCTCGTGTTATTCTTCGAGCTAGGAAATATGACCATGCATCACCCTTGCTTAGACAACTTCACTGGTTACCTGTCGTAAAAAGAATACTATACAAGATTGCACTATTTGCTTATAAATGTAACCAAAATACTGCCCCCAATACTTGTCATCATTGTTGCAGGGTCGTAGGCGGTCCATATACAAACTTCGCTCAACTACAGACACTACGGCCCTTCAAGTGCCCAGAACAATTACAAAGTTAGGTGAGCGAAGTTTTGTATATAGTGGCCCCACAGTATGGAACAAACTTCCATGTCAGATGCGCTCCAGTGCATCCGTGGAGTTATTTAAGAAATGTCTTAAAACATACCTATTTAATAATTGATTTGTATTGGGCATCCATTTATGTACATGTGTCTAGGCTGTTAATGTTTTGGCTATAATCATCTATTTATGTTATATTACGGTATAAGTTGTTAGTATTAATTGATTTATGTAATTTGTAAAGCGCTTTGATCAGTTTGAACTGGATATGGCACTATAAAAGAAACAATTTATTATTATTATTATTATTATAAATTGAACGGATCTAAGGAAATAACCATGTAATAACATTACATTACTTATTATACAACACCTACTAAGCTTCTTGCAACCCCATTGGTCAATTCTTAATCACATGACATCCGATAAAAGTACTGTTGAACAGTATCATTCTCCAGCCGTGCAATTCAGTTTGATCCATTTGCACCATTGCACGCTGACGTCACTAACGATGTACACAGTATATTGTGAGGTAGGTGACATCACCGTGCAATGGAACAAATGGATCAAACGAAATTGAACTCTGACGTCACAATAAACATAAAGCATGGTACGCGCGGCGCAGTTTAATTATGCATGCCGCACAAAATATGCACTACGTACGTTGGCCTATTGGCAAATTATTTATGTTTACGTTTGGCAGGCCGGCTACGTAACGTATAAGCGTAGCGTAGACTAACGTTAGATCTGATTTGTTCCCCGAGGATTTGTTCTTTGACTTAAACTCGCATCATGGCAGGACCAAACTTTGTATTGCAAATTCATCAAACTGCAGGATTGAATAAATTATTGTCCGACTCCGATGCTCACAATACTAACTAGAGAGGTACCGTTCCGGTAAGTTTGCGAAGAGCCGTTTGGAATCCTTTTTTTGCAAAATATCAATGTCGTAAGCGGACCAGAATCTAATTACTGGACATAAAGTTACTCTTTCTCAAGAGTAGGCCTACTAATCTTAGTTACAGGAATCTAACTAAAATATTCAGAACACATCTTCTTCCACAAGCTCCATGCAAAATTTTCATTTCCACGCCACGGACCCGTTACTTTCTAATTTACAACAGACATATCTATTAAACGTTAGATCTAAGTAGGGCCTAGTTAGTTAAACCTTTATTAAGTTAACAGTTAGTCCTAAGTTAGATCTAAATTAGTAACTAGTTAGTAGGAAGATACTCGAAAGAAATTGTTTTCTACTTGTGTTTCTGGTTGGATTCGATTCTTATCATACTTATGGATTATATTACATGGATCATTCAGCGAGTTAGACTAGAAATATTTGGTGAGTTGAACGATAAATGTTTGCTGATTAGTTCAGTGCATGCAGTGCGCGCTGATGATTTTATCGATCGCTGAATCTGGTCGATTTGGACTAGCCTAGTAAAACTGTTCTTTAAAAAATGTTTTAAGCCCGTTAACGTCCGAGGTGTTGTATAAAACAAATAGTGAATGGTCTTTATTCGTGCAATGGAACAAGATTTTGCATTCGGTGAAAGATGAGACGCTCTATTCAACTCGGCTGCGCCTCGTTGAATAGAGCGTCTCTTATCTTTCACCTCGTGCAAAATCTTGTACCATTGCACTCATGGCCATTCACTATTTGTATATTATTCAACTTTCGTTTTGTCAAGCACGTAATGTATTATGTATCTTGTGCGCAGGAGATTTCGTAGCGACATTTTGAGATAATGTACCCATAAACACCGTGACATCTGTATATATTTCCAATTTCGCTCTAAATACATTGAGGTAATTATATAAATACATGGCTTATATTAGAACACAATTATGACGTGCGATTTGTTGAATATCAAATACCTGTTATTACTTTTGTACTTTTGTACCATAATTTAAAGTGTACTTGTTTACATTTTCTAGATTCAGACATGAATCAAGAAAGGAATGTGCGGACCAATACATCAAAACAAAAACGCTCAAGATGATAACCACAGTGCAAGTATCTATTGTGCGAAGTTTAATGAAAAGTGGTAGCGTTGAGATAATAATAATAATGCACATGTTGTTAAGCATTTTATATTGTATATTCTCTATAGAATGGAACAATGTATAAATGTATCAAATTGAATGCAAGTATGGAAATAGCCATGTAATATTACATTCTTACTCATTGGGGGACAGAGGACACATGGACAAAGTTATCAAACCAACTTTGTATACAGCCACGTATTACATCATCCAAATTGATCCTTCTTTGTATGGATATGTATAATAATTATGTGCGTTAGGTAAGCGCATGTGCGTGTGTTTGAAGAGGGAGGGGGAGGGGACGGGTGTATGGGGTGACATTTGAATTTTTTTGATGAACCAACTTTTGTACGTCTCATGTATACGTATAGAGGTACAGCTTTCAAGCGCATCACCTTTTGCACTTTTCATTTTATTTGTGGTTGGTTATGCCATGTACAATTTAACTCATGTTTTTATATAGTTTCTACTTTCTATATTTTTTTTTCTCTTTGAAGGGGATGGGGAGGGGGAAGGTTGTATAGGGTGACATTTGAATTTCTTGATTTATAATATCAACACAATTGTACGTCTCATGTATACGTATAGAGGTACAGCTTTCAGGCGCATCGCCTTTTGCACTTTTCATTTTCTTTATGGCTGGCTATGATATGTACAATTTAACCCATGTTTTGAAATAGTTTTCTATATTCTATAGTTTTCTGTATGATGATGAAATGCATAGATTCAAAATAAACTAAGATTTATTGAACATTGGCCTTTCTTCTTCTTCTTCATCTTATAGTTTTAAATGTTGATCATTCTGCAAAAGCCAAAATTATCTATTCAGATACACTATTATTGGCAGAGAAACATTTTTAATGCACATGCAAATAGATAATTTTCTTTGATACAACTATTTTCATTTACATGATCTGTTGGTTTTATACAAACGAGTGCACTTACCGATATAATTATTGTAACTTAGCCTTTAAACATGAAAATTAATCTACTTCTGATGAACCAGCTGTCTGCATTGTAAGAAAAGGAAAGAAAATACAACACCCCTGCATGTTATCTTTTCTTCTGTCCTTGATTGGCCATATTCATTCATGTCCGTCCTCCAGGGGCCTGGGAGTCGGGGGTGCTGCAGGACCCCCTGTAATTTTTGAGGCGGTGTTAAGCACTCCTAGAAGGGTGAGGATGCTGGAGGTGCTGGGGGTGCTGTAGCTAAAAAGTAGTTAAAAAGAAACCCTAAAACGCTGAGGACTTTTTTTTTTTTGCTTGTCGGAGATTTTTGGACTTAAAAAGACACAGTAATATGCTGAGGACCCTTTTTTTTTGTTGCTTGTCAGAGATTTTTCGATTAAAAAGGGACATAAAATGGTGAGGACCCTTTTTTTTTTGCTCACAGCACCTCCAGTAACAAAATCGTTCCCAGGCACCTGCCGTCCTCCATTCATTACCACAAATTATTTCACCAGGGCATATACAGCCTTACAAGTTTGCTTTCATGTAGGTCCCATCATATTTCTCTCAGTAAAATGACTGTTATATTGACCATTTACCTTTATGTTATTTATGTATGTATTTTTGAAATGTAATGAAATTCGTCTTTATTCTTTAAAGCAGTGGCGGATTGGGGGGGGGGGGGCACGGACCGGAATTGCCCCCCCCCCCCCTTGAAAGAAAAATGTATATGGTGCCCCCTTCAGAACTGATCAACTTTTTTTTTTTTTTTGCTTGTCAGAAAATCTTCGGAGATTTGTGTGCCCCCTTTTACAAAATCCTGGATCTGCCCTGCTTTAAAGGGCTTTGTAAATGTAGAGAAGGATATATATGATGTTCTAAAAGAGAACAATTTCGGAGGGAGAGAGAGAAAGAGAGAGAGAAAGGCTACATTTATTGATATTCAAACAAATTGGTAGCTATGATTATTCAACGTTTCATTCAACGTTTCAGTGTGGGGGGGGGGGGGGGGTTAACTGAAATTGTATTCCCCCATAACTCCCACTGATCTACGCCAATTCCAAACGACAATGGTAAGAGAATTTTTGTTTTCTTGCATATAGTTGTATTACTATCAATACAATTCATATCATCTAAACATGCTAAAAGTATGATTTCTATGCTTTACATGGCACCTTATTTAGCTTTCTAGGGTCATGCGTCCTTTTGTCCTGAAAAGTTTATATATTGATATTTGCTTACTGATGGCTAGAAAGAGCAACCATGCCAGTTCACAAAGTCATTCCCCCAACATCATGCCTGTTATGTTTGACAAGAAAGTGATACCGCACCGGAATCTTGCATAAAAATTGAAGGTAATAATAGTTTTCAGTGGTGCAATTTCATTGCCAGTAAACGTTGGTTTTCTATTATTTTTTGGACGGCCGGTTTATAGCATGTGTTTTGATTTTGCTATATTGCATTAATTTGAAGGAAAAAAACAGTTAAAGATTAAGAAAATGAACATCTGTCATTATAAGAGTGAAGTCTGTAGGAAGAGAATTCCAGTTATCACAACACCTAAATTATATTATTAGTTACGACTCGTACAAATGCCAGAGATAAAACTGTCAGAGTTAAATATTCCAGAGGTAAAAATGCTAAAGGTGAAAAAAAATCAGATGTTAAAATGCCAGAGGTAAAAATGCCGGAGGTAAAGGAGTCAGAACAACATGCCACGGGTAAAAATGCCAGAAGTAAAAACGGTGATCTTATAATAAACTCCACCAAAATAATTTTTACCCCTAGCATTTTTACCTCTTACATTTTACCTCAGACATACTTACCTGGCACCATTATCTACACAGGTCCCACATGCACAACCTTGAACATGCTTGGTAATGCAAATTTTAAAGAAATATCGATATAACTAGATGAGACTAAAATAGAGGAACACTTGAAAAATTATTAATAAAATTCTTTACGTGCCAGATTTACTGACAGTATTTGCACGCAATTACAATATTCTAATCATGGTACACTGACTACACGGCATTGCAGATAGTGTTATCAATTTCTAGATACAATTTAAATGATGAAAGTTCAACGAGCATATAGCTGAAACATGAAGAGGGTATCTGGTTCTCCTACAAATCTAAGATTCTATCAAAATTATTTTCCAGAATAAATTTATTTAAACAAAAGAAACAAATATTCATATCTCCTGTTGTTTGTTTGTACCTTCTTGTTTATTAACAAAATCTAGCACAAAAGTTTGTCCGAAATTGTTGAGTTGAATACGTATGTCCAAAGTTTTCTGTCTGTTCGTTGCGACAATTCAGTTTTGTGTAGGCAGTTTCATAAAGTACACCTGCACAAATTCTTACGTTTTCTTTTTCCGTGTGTTCCATGTACGTCATGGAATACCTTTTTAAAAAGTTGTCTTGTCATCTGTTAATATATCTTTGTAAATCAACCATGTTTTCGAGTTTGCGTGATAGAATTTCCTTTGACAGCACTTAAAATCACCAATCATTCCACAGCTTTTGAACATCATCCTAGCGCTTTAGATAGCAATGTTTTTGTGGAGAATCTTGTCCAGCGTTCAACTTTCTTTTGTGATTTATAGTTTGACCAAGTGCTTTTTTGTTTTAAATTAACATTTTCAAGTTTGGGTAAAGCCCCTACTCTGTACTTTAATTTAAAAAAAAAATGTTCCAGAAATACAAACAAACAAACGGACAAACAAATATTTGCGATCGATGAGGATTTTGCCGTGCTCATGTGCGGTTTTGAAGGGATAAAGTCACACATATGTTTTTTATGACCAACTTTTCATGCATTTTACTTGCTATCTCATGCATCATTTGGGAATCTTTTCTTTGTATGGAATCTTTCTCATTTGTGACTTGCTAAAACTTTTTTCTATTCATCATGATTTATGAATTGGAAGAAAAGAATGTTGGAAAGAAAAAAGATTGAATGAAAAGAGGAAAAATGCATGCAGTTTCTCTAAACACCATCCAAAAATTTTTCCCAAACCACCATGATGTGTGACCTTTCAACTTTCACCCTTGGTGTGACCTGAACTTTGACCCGACCTGATCAGGCACGGGGCTGTCGAGCAGTGTAGCCGGGGTCGGTAGTTTGGGCACGGCAGCAGGTTTGGCGGGAACCGGGGCCACAACCGCCCCCACGGCTAATATTGATCTAAACGCCTTGACGCAAGCATATTCTGGAATCCAGCAATACACAGGTTGGTTATAGCAACGTCACTCAATAATCAAACAAAAATCTCTCCTTTTATTTATTTATTTATTTCTTACAATTACACTTTTTTTTAATTCTGAAAAGAGAACAGGGTTATAAGCTTCCCAAATGACTAGAAGTTTGTTGGTCCTCTAACATTTGTAAAAAATCAAACAAATCTTTCCTTTTTCCCCAATCAAAAAAAAAAATACTTCAATCACAATAGTATTAGAACTACTAGAATTCAACATCAGTAATTTAATTTAATATAGATGTCGTCTTTTCTTCAGACAAAATTGCTTCAGATGGTAATTGTAATACTTCACAAAAGCTTCTGAAACACAACCATTTGAAGTCTTCTACTCAGGATTGATAAGAAAATAAAGCTAAATAATGCTAATCAATGTCAATCAATGTCATTTGGTTGATCTATTTTTAGTCCATTCATATATACATGTATGTACACATGGACATATTTATGAAAATGCAGGGTTATGAAAAACTGGCCTTCAAAGGTAAAACCACATTACAATTGAAATTTCAAATGCCTCAAATGTTTATCTGGCTGGGGTATGTTAGTGCACAAAATTAAATTGCCTGGTATTTTGGAAATTGTCAATATTCTTAGTATAAATTTTTCCTGTGGCAAAACACTCCAGTTGGAACTATTCATATTTATGAAATCATAGACAGCACCTCTCAGTCATTATCAGAACATTTTCATAATAATCCTCAAAAAAAAAGAATAAATGACAACTTGTTCAAGTAGCTTCATATAACTAATTCTAATGTTCAACTATCTATCTGCGATAAATGGGCGCAATTAATTTGATCTGATCTCACCAAACTGTCTTTTTGATCACCACTGTTTGATAAGCACCTATTATGTTTTGAGTGTAACACTAACTTTTGTATGTATTTAGTGTACACATTTTTATACATGTAGGTTAGGGATGCCAGAAATATTTTTTACAAAACTTTGAATTACTAGACATTAGGAAAAATCTTGATTTTTCTATTGACAGGATCAATTTACTTGCAACAAATTAGAAATGACAAGTGCATTTTTTTTCCTGGAACTTATATTAACCAAAATAAAAGAAATAATTGTGGCATAATCTTTCTTCAGCCCTATTCTTATCCTTCCTATTCGACACCATCTCTTGAACAGTGAAACCAAAACTGCATTTTTTATTTCCTCCATTTTGGTTTTTAACAAGCCCCAAATATTGTTTAGAACCTTCCATGTTTTTTTTATGTTCCTCAATACAATTCCATTTGTTTTCCATGTTTATAATCAAGTGTTGAACATTAGGGATATACAATCCTCATTCCCTAATTATCTCCTTCCATAATTCCTAGAAAAGATTATCCAATTGCATGAAAATCTTCCCCAGGAATGCCAAATTTCATATATAATGGATATTTTTGTCCCCCTTTCTGAATTAGATGGAAATCACTCTCATTTTAATCATGTTATAAGTGGAAACACCTCCTTCCAGTGCTTGTATTATTCTGTTCCTTTAAAAACAGACTGAAATTCTCCATCAGTCCCATGCTCAGTCTTTGGTGTCGTGTTGTGGTGTTTTGTTTTAACTGATATCATCCCGTTTCTAACCAAATTACCCCCATATTCAATAGATGGTTGTTCTTGTTCATTCGGTTTGATTAGCTTGATGTGGCTTGTTCTTCTTTACACCCATTTTTTCAATTGTTTTTTTATCTTCAAAACCACCATGCATTGTTTGCTGTGATTTTTATTAAACCCCAAACAAAAGAAGGTTTTGACGTACCTTTGCATCGTTACAATTAACACTCGCTAGTTCGTTTTTACCAATTCTGACACGTTTGTTATGAATGAAGGTCTCTCTTGATTAAAACAAATTGACAAGAAATCACATAATCTTGCAATATTTGATGTTTCCAAGAGCTTTTGTACTAAATGTTTCAGTGCATTGCCTTTCCTACATGTGACCCTGTAGACGGGTTGGTTCTAACGATTTGTTACTTGTCGACAGCCCTGTGTATATTTCTATGTAATTTGTGCAGACATATATCTGTTTTTCTGATGTAGATCCCGTGGTTCGTTATGTACTCACAAGTCAATGCCACAATACTCACGGCAGCAAAATGAAACCAATTTTATTTTACCATGTTGATTTTGTCTCTGTAACGTACTTGTTATATCTGTTGTCAATCTATGCCACAACTATTTTTGTGCCTTTCGTTATATGGAAGAGTAAAAATATATTAGAGAGGTGAAAGTCAAATCAATTTTGCCGTATTGATATAAAAAGAAAATTCTTTATTTTCCCCATGCCTCTTTTTTATAGGATATTGGATTGAATACGTGTCACCCCTGTTTTACTCATATATTTATAGAATAGACAGAGGGGAGTGTATTTCATTGTTAGTTTATTTTTAGATTACGAAATACTTGCCACAAAGACTATATTAAAGTGCATACTTACTTGGGAAAGGATTTCATTTACACACATGAATCTCTTTTGCAACCCCAAAAGGAGAAAGAAATATATCTAGAATGCTTCACGTTCTCATTAATAAAATATAAGAAAGGTTGAAATAAACTACATTATATTATTCCTTTGTATATGGGGGCCTGTAGGGAAATTGTTCATCCAGCCCTTTGACCCAAATTCACAAAGGGGGTTTAGATTTAACATGGTCTAAACCAGGGCTTTAATCTCCAGAGTTGACTAAAATAAGCATTGTAAATGTTAATTGCCATGCGCCTATATACATGTAGGAGGTTTAAACCATGGGGTAAGATAAACCCACTTAGTGAATATGGGCCATTGAATTGAGATATGAATGTGAATTAGTTTCATATGGAATACAAGCATTTTCAGATCTTTCTAGATTTTTCTGAATGCATTTACTCGTTCCATTCAAAAGATATGTAATATTCAAATGTACATAATGTATCCCACTGCTGCCACCAGGGCCCCGTTTCATTAAACTTGTTATCAGTAACAACTGCCACATTTCTATGACAAATTCACTCTCAGCCAATCGGATGCAAGGATTTCAGTAGCTTATAACAGTTGCAACTTGTCATTGATAGCAAGTTTTTTTATGAAACAGACCCCAGAACTTTTTCACCTCGTCCATTTTGTTGCTCAGTAGCTGAGTGATCATTACCCTTCTGCTAAAACAACTTCATAGAATTTTGACTGTGCAGTGCAAGACTTGCCACTTGCTGGTGTTCAATTAGGGTACATCCTAGCTGTGTGAAGAGTTCACTGGACAGAATGTGAAAAAAACTTTCATGAAACTTAAGAATTATATATGGGGAGGGAGTATAAAACAGATATAGATGGGAGATTCACATGTCCAATGTTCTGTTCGATGATAAATAAATCAATGAAAAAATGTCCAGAGTCCATAAGACTGGAAAACTTCTGAAAACCTTTAGTCTGTCTGTTGAACCTTCTGCGTGCTGGTATTGAACATCAAGTAGGTCCATCCTTGAGGCTTTGTAATTCCTGTGAAATGTGGAATGTGAATAAGGTGGTATCGGTGGGACAAAAAAAGTTGCTAAAGGGATGTTAAATGTATGATTTAAAATTTCATAGGCTGTGAACAAACACCCGTCCAAATTATGATGCAGATTACCAAGAAAATCAAATAAAGAAAGTCGAACAATAATCGTAACGTTTTTGTCTCAAATGTTTATCACATTTTATTCTGATTGTAACCGTTAGTTGAGCGATAATGTTTATGGTCCAGTTATGTAGCTTCTTTTGTAAGGCCTATAACAATTTTCTCCTAAAAATTTGAAACACATTGCATCAAGAAAAAATAAGACTTCAGATCAAAATTATTGACTAATGGTTGTTCCACCCAGTACAATATATTAAATCAGTGGGAGTGGGTGGTTTATACATGATGTGACATGTTAGTGAAAGAGCAAGTTTGATTGTCTTTCATGTCAAGTCTGTTATATGATGATTCTTTACCATACAGCGCAATTTCCCAATGGTTTTGGTCCTATCAACGCTTTCCAACAACAACAGCAACAACAACAGGCCGGAGCAGCAGGCCAAAAACAAAAAGAAGGTAAAAGGTTTACATTCTGAAAAATATTGAGGAAGGGAGGGAAAAGGCGTATTCTTTATTTCCTTGGAGAGAAAGTTATTTCTTTTTTAACTCAAGTGCAGTACATGCACTTTTTTTCCAATGAGAGTGTATTATGTTTGAATTTTTGAGGTACAATCCGGTTCTAAAGAATGTATTTTCTAGATGCATGTGTATCATGGAACAAACTCCTTATGTTGACGCAATGATTCTCTAATTTCTTAGAAAATAGTAATTCTGTGGGAAATGTTTTGTTTCCTCTTAACTTTTTAACTCTGGATGTTGATAATCTTTAAAAGGAATCTTGAGTTCTGGGAAAGGTGGAAAATAATTTGTGAGCTTTCTCATGCCTTTTATGTCAGTTTGGAAGAACATCATAGTAGAAACATTCCCTTAGAAGGATTGCTCTTCAAATGCTCTTATGTTCGAAATATGACTAGAAATAGCTGAAATGTTCAGGCTGAACATTCATGCCACTTGTGTGTGTAGTCCTGGTTACCCATTTCTGTGTGCAGTACATGAGCTTTTCAGCGGGATTGGGTCAATTTGTTATCTATTTTTATTCCAAAACAAAACAGTATAAAACAATTTTAATGTAGACATCGTCAACCTTTCCCAATTGCTTTGAGACAGTTTCTTTTACAATATAATTGCATGACCAGAACTCTACTTTAAGTACAATGTTAGATTCTAAGATTTATATTATACTACGTGTTTTTATTCCAACCGGAGTGGATAAAACACTTTTATTACATTTGAGAGGGTTAGCTAATAATTGTACACCTTTTGGTTGAGTTGTGGTTTAGTCCATTTAATGTATAGGCCTTCTTTCATTTCTTGTTTGAAATCGTGTGTTGGCATTATTTAGAATTCTGAAGCATTGTTTATTACATTCTGTTGGATATTGTGATATTCTGGGGGACATTTCATTTAATCATCTTATAAACTTGTCTTGTTTGCAGGTCCAGAGGGCGCCAATCTGTTTATATACCACCTACCACAGGACTACACAGACGCTGATCTCATTTCAATGTTCTCAGCGTACGGTGGAATCCTCAGTGCAAAAGTCTTCATCGACAAAAACACTAACCTCAGCAAATGTTTCGGTAGGTACTCTCTGCCTCTCTTTCTCTTTCCGTCTCTCTCTTTCTCTTTCTTTCTCTCTCTTTCTCTCTCTTTCTCTCTGTCTCTCTCTGTCTCTCTGTGTCTCTCTGTGTCTCCATCTCTCTCCATCTATCTCTGTCTCTCTCTGTCTCTGTCTGTCTCTGTCTGTCTCTGTCTCTCTCTCTCTCTGTCTCTCTCTCTGTCTCTGTTTCTGTCTGTCTGTCTCTCTGTCTGTCTCTCTGTCTGTCTCTCTGTCTCTGTCCGTCTCTCTATACACACACACACACACACGTATATACACGTATATATTAAAAATGTAGCCCACCGCTGTCGCCAGACATTGTTCACTCGACAATCTCTGGTCAGTGATCATTACACTTCTGCTATAACAAACTTCATAGAATTTTGAACATGCAATAAAAGACTCGCTGCTTCCTATCTCCCTTGTCTTCTTTCTTGATGCCAGGTTTTGTAAGTTATGATTCGCCGATCTCAGCACAGACGGCCATCCAGGCCATGAACGGTTTCTCTGTAGGAACAAAGAGATTAAAAGTCCAGCTCAAGCGCTCCAAAGAAGCAAACAAGCCATACTAAAGGTGAGTACCTTACGTGTAAACCGGGTGGTTAGGGTGAAGGCGTAGAGTGTGGAGAGGAGATAGGGTGGGTTTCACAACCAAGTTATCTACATCCCAGTCTCTAAAGAAGCGAATGAACCATTCTAAAGGTTAGTACCTGATATGCAAACTGGGCTGCTAGGGTGAAGGGGGGTAGAGTGTGAGAGGATGTAGGGTTGGTTTCACAACCAATAAATGAATACTGAGATGAGTTTTTTTCACTTGAATGTAATTTACTGTGAAGAAGCAAAGGTTCCTTTATGATTTGAGGGCAGACTTCTAAAGCAGATACTGGGGCCCGTCCTGTAGATAGTTCTGACTAATCCAGTTTAATATTCTTACATCCTTCAATTGATTGCCAATTAAGGTCTTGCATGAGTGGAATGAAAATCAATTTAGATAAATCTCAACTCTTGTGAATAAGTACAGTTGATTGGAGGACTTAGGGTCAATTTGAATCAGTTGGATCAACTTATAAGAGGAGGCCCAAAATCGTGATCCACCAATCAGGGAGTTCTAAAGCAGGGCCAGGATTGAATGCAAGATAACAACTGAATGTTATGCCTGTAGTATTGACCAATCAAAATCCAGCATAGTTGAATACATGTTCCTAATTACATGTAGATAAAGCTGGAAAAAGCTGTGTTTGATTTGCATCTTGCATTTAATCCCTGACAACCTTTGAGCTGTTCACACCAAGAGATTATTTTTGTAATGTGAATTGGACCTTTCAAACACCACATCAGTATTCTAAAGTCTACATATATTTATCTGTATCCTACCTTTCTAATATATACCAGTATATTGAAATAGCAAAGATAATGTTATTCTGTTATGTTGGCTGTTTAAAGTATTTTGTGTTGAGTATTTTGTGCAGTGTTTTGCTTTAAAAAGTTTAGTCATAGTTTTAGTGTGTTGTTAACCTTAAAAAACTGGTCTTACACTAGAGTTTGAGGCATGAATTTAGTCTATAAAACCAATCACAGATAATCTGAATAGCCATTTATTTAATGTGACAGCAATCTGATTACAGAAAAACGATAGGATTTAGAATTAAAAAAAAATCAACTTGGTTTGGAGGTACTGCAAAATCTTGAATTCTCTGTGCCTGTATTTATTAAATTTTAAAAAGAAATGAACACCATTGATATTGTGTGAAACTAGTTTTTAAGGGCAACAAATATTGTTTAATTTGTACACGTAACTACGGCATCACAGTATTGGTTGTATACTTGGACTTTTTGCACCGTAGTCCCTGCTTATGAAGACACTGTGGACATGCGCAAAAACAGAATGTGAACAGCATGAACGATACCCATCTATGTGGTGCATTAACAGCTAACACTTGTCCAGCGTTTGCTTCGGTGACATTTTATCTGGTCTTTATTCCATCATAGATATAGGGTTGGGCATTAGGTTAGGGTTAGGGTTATAATACTTGTTTAAGTGTTTATTGAGGATATTGACTGGAGCAAATGTCACCGATTTAAGGACCCAGAGCAAGCTTCATACAGGTTTCCCAGGTATCCTGGAAGCGTATTTCTTTTCTGGCGGGACTTGCGCCATTTATGTAGGGCTCTGGTCAAGAGGCCCCGTTTGAAGACTTTGAGAGAGACTACAACTTTAAGACTTGTATTTTCCCAAAGTTTCACTCCACTTTTATTTCAGCAAAAGAAAATTTTGTCAATACTGAATATCCAATCTGATCCTGACAAGACTCAAACTTTAGTCACCTTCATGACAAGCGGATCGTTTATCCAAATGCGCCACACAAGCAACTGCAAGTCAGGTTCGCTCGTTTTATTATATCCCTACAATTTATTTTTCATGAATATTCATGCCGACTAGTCTTGACGGAATAAACCGTATTGTCACTTCAGTTTGGCACTCAAATACTGCCCTCTCTCGTCGGTTGCGCAAGTACTGCCAAAAAAAAATATAGCATCCTGGAAATGAGAGAAAACCTGGGAAATGAGTTCTCTTTTTTCCGGTCATGGAAACGTCAGGAAATGTAAGAAAGCTAAAGTGAATCGGGGAAAAATCAAAGAATTACATTGACCCAAAAGAAAGTAGTCAGTCTCTTATAGTTTGTGTTGTGTCGGAACACCATATCCACTATACGATTGGCTATGATGGCTTTGTAGTTTATAGTTGGAAATGCCTCCTTTAACGATCCTTGAATTTTGAAATTCCATGTGGGAAAATTCAGGGATTTTGTTTTCATGAAATGCTTTGAACTCTAATATATATATTACTAGCATGTCACATATTCAAGTAACCAGTGAATATATTTAGTAAATCCTTGTGCTGCTGTTGTAGAAATAGCCCCCAAAAGACGCCCAATTTACCCAAACCCGTTGTAGACTTGCACTTCTACACCAAGCTTTGTGTATTGATATACGCTCACAGATATGAGTTATATACGTGAATGCTCCTTTACATGTAATTTCATCAAGCGAAAATTAAAATTTTATACCAATTCATGAATCAAGGCATATTTTCAGTCTTTGGTGCCAGAGTTTTTAAAGGAATAATGTAATACACTTGTAGACTCATTCGGGAGAGCTACGAGTTTCAGTTGTCAATCGAGCTTTTAATGTGACTGAGATATAGAAATCTGCATGAATGGTTGAAGTCTTCAGGACTGAGATTTGTGCCGAAAAGTATCCCCCTCCCTGCCCCACATGTTGAAATTTGTGTTAGTGTGTGTAGTCTTTGTTCTGCTGTGTTATGGGTACTTTTATCTTCCATTTTCTGTTACCGAGGTGGATGAACTAACCAGTAACCCTATCGGTGTTATGGACAGAACCTTTAATTCCTTGGCATTTGAGGAATTGATAACAAAAAAACAAATATTTTTTTTTTTATAGCCCTTATGATGCTGCTGTGCAAATCCAAAGTGTTTTTGAAATTTGAAATTGGCTTTAGTTGCATTGTGGATTGACAAGGAATCAATCATGCCAGGTTCCCATTTTACATTTCGGTTGAGAGAGAGAATTGTCAAAGGGTAATCCAACCTTTTTAAAAAACCGATTTGTGTGAAAGGAGAAAAATAAAAACAGGATGGTAAACTTTGAAAGAAATCTGACAAAGAATAAGAGTTACGAATGTTTGAAAAATGAGATCACTAAATCTATGAATCTCAAATTGGCAATTTGGTGAGTCGATTGTGACCTACTGGCGGTCAACTCTCGCGTTTGTCGTACACTAAAATTTGCGGTTTTCTCCAAAGCGCCTTTTTACTCGGCAGTACTCAAAATATATTGTAGATGGCATAATGTTATAGGTCCTCTAAAAAAAGTTGACCACTGCTGCATCACAGTGACCGTACCGATACAGCCAGTTTGAAATTCCCATATGTATAGTGATTACAACTTTAAAAAAAATCATAACTTTCTTTTTGTTTTCCAATTTCGTTCAAACTTTCACCAATTCACCGATCTGCTTCTCTGATTTTCCTGCTTTCACATAAAATCAAAATTATTACAAAAGTTGAATTGCCCTTTAATGAAATACGTTTTGCTAAAGACCTACGTGCCACCAGGTAGGTGTTGAAACTTTCAACCCCTCCAGAGAAGGTCAAAGCTTTCATGGAATTCCTCAAAAACAGGGATAATACATGAAAATTTGTTTTGTTCGAGGGATTATCAAGGGATTTACTTTTTTTGGGGGGGGGGGGGGGGGACATTGAAAGAGGCAGAAATGAAGTACCCTAAAAAAAACCATCATTTTAAACTGTTATAAATCTCATTTTATATTGTGTCTTGTATTTGTTTTGTAAAGCTTTCATCATCTGCTTTTAGTCTGTTTTGGTGTGCTGTGGCTTATATTTTTATGTTTATATTTTTATTGTATCTTTATTCACACATATAGTTTATTACACAGAAAGTTCCTACCACCGTACAATGAAAGAATTTCACATCAAATTATGTGCTGTAAATCCTTGACTTCAATTATTGTTCAACGGAGTCGTATGGTATCCAAACAAAACAAAAAACATCCAACACTGAAATATTACCCAAACAAAGAAAGATGAAATAATATTAGGCCTTAGGTGGATCTTTCATCATTGAATAATGTTAAAGTACTGTACTCCCTGGTTGTGAATTCATATTCTGTCACTTTCATGTTGTCCAGAAGTATTAAAAGTCCCATGGTTTGTTGAAACTTTGTTCAGTGTTTTTTAATCAAATAATTTACAAATAAAAAACATCAGCAATCTGGTTGGCCATGTCTCCACTGCACATGACAAAGAGTACAACCACTGTATATTTTTCTCTTTATTATATATTTATCCTTACATATGTTTTCATACTGTTTCAGTAGTAATCACTGCTTTTAATGTCATTGTTTCTCATATGGGTATTCCCCTATAATCTCTCTATCACTGTGTTACATCATAGATATTCAAATAATCTACGCTCTGTGTTTACTTTTTGCTACGTTGACGTATCACCGTTTAACCCCGCTTTCTCTTCCGTCTTTGTTTTTTTCTTTCTCTTTTATTTTTCCACCAATCAGAACGCTCGATACTTCTGTCCAAGTCATGTGACGTCTGCCTGTAAACGTTTGCTCGTTGCCCCTGGAAACCATACCGGTTTGCTATTTTATCATGTGACTAGTTCAACGAACTGTCGTCTGTTTGTTTGTCACAAACCAAACGCGTCTGCGTTTGTCGTCTTGTTTCTAAGCAGACATTTAAACCTAAGAAACAATACATCTATTACGCATTTGGAATTTCAAGTGTGGTGTACGTACCTGCCTTGCGCATTGTCAATTATACCCCAGCACATTGGACTGTACACGTAGACGCTTTCTTAACATTTTTCGTTAACGTATCATTAACGTCAATCAATCTTCGTATTAATCCGTGTATCATCATGCCAATAGCATCTGTCCACGAAAGCCAGGAATCGCAACAAAAGAGAGCAGATACGCTTTATTACATTAATAAAAAATAAAAATCAGGGAGGCTTTAGCTAGAGGGTTGATTAACCTACATCTGTAGTATTTTCATGATCGTAGTTGACCATTTTGCGTAACTTTGCTTGTGCGTGTGTGTTAGATTTTATTGGGTCTGAATCAGACACTAACTTCAGTGAAAACTGATGGGATCTTCATTGAATCCAACAGTTAGTTGTATTGTTTGTTTCAGATTAATGTGCAAAAGCATGGAATGTTATGATTTTTATATTCATTTTCATTGTGTCTCCCTAAAGGGGTACACGAGTCATTTTCTTGTAGTTCATTCTTATATTTGTGACACGATTTTCCAATAGGAAAAAAACTGGCCTGTGTGTTTTTTGGAGTTGAATGTTGGAAAAAAATAGCAAGTTTATCATGATTATCATAATCGTTTGATGTGAATTTCCCCAGCGTGATAAAAATATGAAGTCTCATTTTACGTTGATATTAAGTTTGTTGAAAACAGGGTGTGCAAAAGTGATAAAGTTCTTGTATGTTTTAAATCATTATTTATTTATAATTATACCAGTTTCAAGTTTTACAAAATAAGCGTGTGTCTCCTTGTACAAGGTGCACAGAGTGTTTTGAATAAAGTGCGTTTTTGTGTGTGTTTTATTATTGGTGTTCAAAAGATTATTGCCATTAAGCGTGTAGTTTTTTTCAGTGATTTTTATTTCTTATTCTGTTTTTAAAGAATCATCAATCAGGAAATCTTGTAGTATGGTATTTGCAGTGTTGAATTTCTAGTTTAATTGTTGCTGTGTTGAATTTGCAGAATAAATGAGAGGTATTATGTAATGTCACTCTCCCCATTAATTGTTACTTCACTATGCAGGGAAAATGCAGATAACCATGCCAAATAACTGAATAGCATGCACCAAGTGATGTATATGCAGTGTATATACATTCAAATGATCAAACAAACCAATATATTCAATACAAACGAGAATCCACTTGTAATCTACTCTGTATATGGATTGATAAGGAAAACGTTTGGTATTATGTTCAGCAAAATATTTTTCCTCGCCTTACCATATCTGCAACACCAAAGTGAAGGTTGGAGGTTCAAACTTCAAAAATTGGTCATGTCACGACATTTACTTGGAATGCTTTGTATTTGCTTATAAGCATGTAATTAAAGATCTACAGGGGAGCATTTCATCAAGCGTTTTGTCAGTGATTTTTACCGACAACTGTTATAAGCTACTGAAGTCCGTGCATCTGATTGGCTGAGAGCAAATTTGTCAGTATAAATCACTGACAAAACGCTTGATGAAACGCTCCCCAGGAGTACATCCTAACCAAGGGACAGTGATGTTGAGCATTAGATTGGACACCAAAGAGCAATTAATAATGCGCTAAGATAATTCTGTTACCATGACAATATATTGCTTTTCCACACAATGCCCATAGACTTCTCCATCTCACAACACAATGAACATTTTACACAGATAGCATTATAAATATTTTGACAAGAGAGGGAGCCTTCATCATCTTCTTCGCTCATGTGATGCTTCTAGTTCCGAACTTTGTGCATTGCTTTTCAATTATTTCTACATTTCCTCTGCATAATGATTAAAATACTGTGTCAGAGTTTTGTGAACGATTCATTCTTAAAGATAATGTATTTGTGTGGTGATTCATACTGAAAGAGGGTAAAATGATGCAGACACACAACATTTTACACAAAAATTATAACCATTTTCAGCTTATATAGACCAACCATTTTCTTTGAATATTAATCACATGAAATTGGAATAAAGCTACCATGAATAAGCACAGCATTTAAACAGCGTAACTATTATCGGCATTGATTGTAAGGCCAGAAAAAAAATTATAATCAGAAAATTGCAAACGACGGAAGGATATTTTTTATTCAGTATTTTCTTCAAATCATCAAGTTGCTGCCATAATTGTAGCCAGATAATAACTATAACAATTCTAGTACTATTCATATGTATTCAGGATCAACTTCCAATTTCATGTTGGATAATTGAGCTCTTAAGAATTTTCAATTTTTGTGTGATTTTAGTGAGTGTGTTTTGTTAATTGACACAAGATTGGGATTTTATCAACTGATTATTTTTTAATCTTTCACCAGTTTAATCCAGAATTGAGAGAAGTTATTGATTGGATATGTGAAGCTTTTTAAGCCGAGAGCTCCTACATCAATACAGGGTAGTATAGTGTGCACGATACATCACATTCATGATATTGGACAAATTAGGTTTATTTTAATTAGGACAGGTCTTTAGAGGAAGAAATTATAATAGATCATTCAGATTCACTTTAGCAATTATTTGTTTAGATTTCAATTCCATTTGGGAAAGTAGCTGATGATCCAAAATGTATTCATTTTAATGAAATTGCTTTTTGACATCAAGATGTAATTATGCCACATTTTAAAAGTGGGGTGTTTGGACAACTATGACTTTATAGGCAATAGATCCTCACCCTTGACAAATACTGGAAATTAGAAAAATTGAACATTTTCATTTGGGATATTAGTTATAACACGATCAAAACTACTTTCGAAAAATAAACTCGGCAATTTCAAAGGCCTATTGTACTACCATAGAAATCAGGTTCGGATTACGTAATAGGGGATTGTAATGTTCGCAAAATTTCTAAAGGTGATAGACAGGGCTATTGAAATTGCCTTCAGTTGATTTTTCGAAAGTAGGTTTGATCGTGTAAAATATACCTGTGATTAAAAATTGATGGAATTATATTATTGCAATAAGTCATTTGAATTCAAACTAATAAACTTGATACAGGACTAATTGGCCCTGAGGACATCCAAACCATATATCCAATCCCAAAAATGTGTGAAAGTTATCTGATAATTGACAAAAGAAAAGCAAAATGCACATGTTATTAGAATGGACAGTACAGATGTGCCAGTATAAAATCTTGTTTCATTTTACAGTGTTAATGTTCTGTTGTGAGTGTAATGTAGAATGATCTGCCGTCATGTTTTGTGTACAGAGTTTTATGACGTAAAGGATGCAAGCATTCGTTGTGTATTAAAAAGAACTATATTAGTGTACAGCCTATGTTTGGAGATAAATCTAAATTTAAAGAAGTATTATGTGATTTTCACTGTATTCAATTATATTCTGTGACTAAGAAAAGATTGTTAGTTTAATGTTAAATGTGTTACAAGTGTTGTAGATTAATGGTACATTATGTGTACAATAGTCATCATTGAATTCATTTGAGGGTTTAAAAAAAAAACATTCAAGATCAGACTGTTGTACATCCTGCCTGCTTTCAACTAAATTTCAGTCAATTCATCTTAAACTTTTGATTTGATTGACTTTTAGGTGAGGCAAGTTGAAGGTTTATCCTTTGACCAGAGTAAAAAAAATGGTTTAAATTTTGATTAACTTCAATTTTATTTGTGATCTGGACAAATAGTACTATAATCACAAATAGGTATTTAATTTCATGACATGATTTCCTTGATTAAGATGCGATTAGATCTTAAGTTCTGATAGAGCAAGGATAGAATAAGACACAAATGTTGGTCAATTCATATTTGGTGACAAACGGCTAATCCAAAGAAAAGCTTTTTAACAATATTTTAAAGCCAAAATACAGACCTATCTTTTTTTTTTTAATGGAAAGCTTTTAAAAATGAGTTGTATTGTTCACAGAAATGGTTTCCATGTTAGCTCTTTCTGAGAATTTGGCAAAAATAAGTATTTGTTTCCATGGATACTGACATGTTTTGATGTGGTGTTGGGAGTAGTGAAACCAAAATAAATTTGTTTTATTTTGACGATAGTAGTACGTTGGCAATCTTGTGTTTGAAACAATATTACTCTTGTATAGCCAATGAAGAAGGGAAAAGAGAAAAACCTATGCAATTGAGACATGTTTAATTTGACTAATATATCATATTGTGTAATCTCCATGGAGATGACATTGATTATAACACAATGCCCAAGAAGTGCAATTTTTACCGTTAAAAAGCATGTTTCGCGTTGTGTCACGTTGTCTATACCTGGCTCCAACTGGACAAGTATATTTGTTTTGTTGTCCGTTTTCTTTGTGTTTTCAAAGGAAATATGTTGAATCAATGTGGAATGTAACATTGGATCATTGTAATGTTAAATTGTAGCCCACCCTTACTTCGTTAAATGTTGGTGTTATTTGAACCTTTGACCTTTGACCTGAAAAATGACCTGTCAATGACTTGTTGGTTTTACTTGTGTGTTGTACATTGTATAAAAGTTGTAGTATTCTTAGTACATTGTTGAATCATTCATCGCTTGTATTCATTCATATTTTAAAAGTATTGTTGGGTTAATGGTGTTATGTGATGACTTGTTTTTATTTTTCATGTTTGTTCTTTTTAAGTTTGTTTGTTCTCCCCCTCATCAGTGGGATCATGTGAGGACCAGAAGAAGAAAATGTTTGTTGAAGTTTTATTGTACATGTTGTAGATTTGAAAGCAAGAAAATGATGTTATTTCTTTTTTAACTTGTTTGATTGTATATGTTAGCTATGACAGAAAGAAAGCTCTTTCTTCGTTCTTTTCTCTTATCAAACACCTTACCCTCATGTACGTTCGTTCGTTCGCTCCTGTGCTGGATGTATGTGGTATACTGTGTAATATCCATCTTACAAGCATGCCTCACCCCAAAATTTTCTTTAAAATACCTACTCATTTACTCTGAGTTTTTGCTATTTTTTACTGGATTTATTCTTAAGGTGACAAGTTAGGAAAGCCTATGAAAATAAAACTCCTTTTCTATCTATAGAATCAATTGAGAATACTTTATTGTCCCTTTAAAATGAACAAAATAATCCCAACAGAATTAGGACATAGGGAATTCCGGCATATTGATAAGCAATTAATCTTGTGCCAATGAAGGTAAGAATATTTTTCTGAAACTTGGTCCAAAATTGCTGTAGGAGAAGAAAACAGTAAACACAACAAATTGATAAGTTCGACTACGTATTTGATTCTTATGTCTCAAGAAGCATCATTAGGTCTCTGTTTTGATGCTATGTTTTTATGAAACGTTTCAATGTGAAATAAAGTCATTGGTCTTTGTCAAAACTGTGTTGCATAGCTCTAAAATAAAAGAAAACATCTACCAAATCATTCCAGAAAAGAGAATTATTAAAGTTGTCCATGCATTTCCTGTAACATAGCGTAAGCTCTTTTTCTGTTAACAGTGATATGAATGTACCACAGCCATCTGTTTTTTGGCTTTCAAGATGTATTCCAGTGAAGATTTCTTTCCTTTTTAATAAAGTCACAATTTTGTCTAAAATGTGATTTAGACCAAGAAAGAGACAAGTTATCAGAGTTAGGTACATATATGGCATGAATTTATACCAGGGAATTCCCCTTCTGTTGTTCCCCACTATGATCCATGTTGTATAAACGTTATTCTTTTCTCTTATTATTTCTCTGTTCGTACTTTTGTCAGCTTCAGTCGTTCATTCTTTACCCCGCTTCTCGTTACCGAAAAGAAATTGGAAAAGTTGTGAAATCGTTTTCTTGTTCTACCCTCGTTTGTGTTTTTGTGGTATTATTAAAGGCTAGCTTAGTTGTGTCATGTCAAATTGTGTCCTTGTTTCTTTTCTTGTCTCCCCTTTGTCTTATTGAGTGTGTGATTGGCTGCTATGTCTCTCTCTCTCTCTCTCTCTCTGTATGTACCACACTGTCACATAATTTTCCTATCTCTTAATGCTAAAAGGATGCAAGTCCCTTTTTAAAAATCTCCAGCTTCAAACAATGAACTCCTTTTGTTATTTGTATTAGCACCCCTTCATATCTTTCAAATTAATAGTCAAGCTCTTTATCCTTTATGAAAATGAATAGATTACATATAAGTTCATCTAGTGCTATTTATCATTAAGTTCTTTTGCTAGAGTTGTTTTACTCGACATTTTTAAAGACGGCTTACTAGTGTTCCTTTACAAATTTGTAATCATAAATGAAACAGAACTTATTAACAAGCATCCGTTTGCGCATTTGAATTCTTAACACGCTATGCTACTTTTCTTCAAATTTCTGGTATGTCTCAAACCTTTTTTGAGGGGCTAAGTTCCCAAAATCCTTGGATGACCTGTCCGTTGATGTTCTTTAACCGTACATGTCTGAGTAATGTTGCCAATTTGGTGTTACCTGTCGACTCGCCTGTATCCTATATAACGTGTAGTTATTGCTAGCTGGTATGAAAAATGATTACAGAGTATCTCTGTAAGGGTATGCGATGCTACTATACATAGTTTAGTTTGAGACTGATTTCAGGTTTTAGACTCGAGGCCAGCCGTTTTGTGTATAATGTGGCATTTCGATTCCACATCGAGTACAGTGCAATCTGGAACCGTCAGCTATTGGACTACTTGAGCAAAGGCTAATTCTATTGGGCCCCATTAGGGCAGATTAATGTAAATCTCTTCTTTTATAACAAGCCAAGTCGGCTATTGTGGTACAAGTATGTATCCAAATTAAAGTTAGGCTAACCCTGTACATTTTCAAGTAAGATATTTTTGCCATGTATTCAATTTCGCCAAAATGCCAAAACTTTGCTTGAAAGTGATATGCAATCGTTAATTGTCAATAAGAAGTGTTTGTATGTAACGTAAGAAACAAATTAAAATTGTTCTTAGGAGCTTTTATATGGCTGAGTCAAAATGGAAACTGTACCTTTCATTGTTTTTATTTAAAGTACCAGAAACGTATAGCTATGGTTACTTTTTTCTCTTGCAGTTTTCAGTTTATTTTAAAGTAATCCCAGTATCTTGTTTGTCCCCAGCCCCATATACCCCTCTCCCTGCTGTAAAAGTTTGGGATAAATATGTTATTTTGTAAACATTTTTATTCGAAAAAAACGAAATGCAATAAAAAACGTTGGGTGGTCGTCATTTTATTGTCCGTCAAAAGTTACTTCGGTGGTGTATAGAAGTCAATTGTCAGTACTGAGAAAGAAAGATATATCTTGTTAAGAAAAAAGTTGTGTATGTAAATGTACTTTATATGCTTGAATAGTGTTACCAATCTGCATTTTGGACTGTTAGTTAATGTATTTGAAAGTGATGAGATGTTATTTATGGTGCATGTGAACCTGCCTAGTAGTTTAAACCCCAAATTGTGTACTCTAATGTGAGCCTGTTCTCACTGACAGATAAGCAGTCATAGCCTGCGCTAATCAGGATTAACAGGATGTAGAATCCAATGCAATGAGATGCATAGATATCTCAATAGCCCCATGTATGTGAATTTGTATGGGGTAAAACCATGTTATGTATAATCAACTTGAATGTTGCACCATCCCTTGTAAACGCCCCTCTCCTCCATATGCCTAAGATAGTTACAAACCCGGGCCACATACTTAGATCCTTCTTTGTTGCTATGGATACTGTGTGATGCCGTATGTTACGTGGTTATTATTTATAATATTTTAGTGTACTAGGTGAACGTTGTAGCGCATTATAGTCACGTTTCACTTTTTTGAGATGTTTGTGCTAGAGCTGAAGTATTTTTCAGTTTTTCTTTTGTAGATAGAGGAGTTCACTGTTTTTATCTGTAATTTATTGAATATTTTGGAGTCCAAACCACCCTCGTTACTCTTTGTGAGATTTTAAAGAAAAAATAGATAATTGGTGTGTTTTCAAGGAGGAAAAAGAATTTTGATGTTTGTGTATTGACCATTTTTTGCTGAGCTCCAACAGATGAGTGATGCTACTGGCCGTCACTTATTGTAACACTGCCAGATGGACAGCGGGTAGCAGCAAAATGGGTTGATGCTCGGAGATGATGAAATTGTGGCACAGAGAAATTTTTATTTGTGCTGTGATATGATTAAAGGAAGAGAAAAAAATGAATAAAAATTAAATAATGACCTGCAAAATTTTGCACCCGAAACTTTTCTTCCAATTTGTATTGTGTTCTTACAGTGTAATTTGATGGTTGAATTGCAGAGAGTCCTCGGGTGTGATGTTGGACTGGTGTGAGTGGTAAGAGAGTGATGCTGTATTGCAAGATGTGATGATGAGTGGTGGTCGTGGTGATGAGTGGTGGTAGTAGTGTGATGATAATGATGGGTAGTGGTAGTAGTGTTGGTGATGAGTGGTGGTAGTGGTGGTGATAATGATGGGTGGTGGTGGTAGTAGTGGTGGTGATAATGAGTGGTG